>PVHP010009601.1:0-49962 GCA_004024765.1 Zapus hudsonius
CCCAGCTCTGAGGAGATAACCTCCACTGCTCTTCCATAAAAGGACATATGGCTACTCAAACCTCTTTACACAGAATAAAGGTCATAGACTGAGACAGTTCAGGATTCCTCGGGGAGACTTTAACAGACATCCATAGTGTACCCTCTCCATGGTAGCATCTTTTGGAGCTTGACTGCTTCTGTAAATTTGTAAGACAAACTAGATGAGCTAATTAAGAAGACAGGCTCCCTGTAGCAAGATAACCAAGAGAAGTGCAAACGGGCACAGGAGAGATGACAGCCAGAGAAACCATGGTTGTTAGTTGAGCCAGTTCTTCATGATTTTGACATCTGTTGTCAGATTTTGGAAGCTCAGTCAGTAAGTTTATGGGTTGTATCTCTGACAATATCAGACTGATTAACATACTACTGACATTAGAACATACCCTAAGCATTGAACAGGAAGAAGCCAGAACAACGAATGTTTCAAGACATTTGACTCAAGGCCCAGTATAGAATTTATTTGATTTATGAAGAGGAACTTTAGTCTCTCAATGAACTCACAGGAGTACCTGCAGTACCTGTGTGTGTGTGAACTGTCAGGTTTCTCTTCAGATTTCCAAAGCTTGAAAGTGTGAGTAAGCACCCTGAATGCTCAGGAAGTTGATCACACAGTGAAGTCTACTTCAAGTATTACCTAAGAGGGAAACAGTGATAAGAGAGATGAACAGCACCTGATCTCCATGATGGAATAGGAGTGTTTCTGATTGTAGGGTGCAGGTCCCTCGACCATGCTATAATTTTGATGGAAATCAGAATAGAGATGTTATGCTCCATATTTGAGCAGCTAATCCTTTGTCAAGAAAAAATCATTAGTGAGAAATGGTCACACATAGAGCTTTTAATGTGGGCTTAATCTTAATGTTTGGTGAGTGCTTTGTGGAGTATCTCATTTATTGTAGTGTTCTTGGTTAAAGTAGCTGAGACTGCTTAGTGATTTCTCTTAGACACTTACTAGGAGGTTGGTGCTTCTTTTAGTTGCTTTTAACCATTGTGATATTTGCAGGGGTGTGTCAGGGTCTTGCTGATCATGTGGCTTTCCCAGAAAGCATGAGGAATATTTCTCTTTCTTAACTTCCCCCCCATCCCCACCTTATATGATGTGACTGCTGAGAGTCCAAACTCTGGACTCTCCATGGTTTCCCTGATCAAGAGGACAGGTGACTTACCAGAGAGGTTTCATTATCCCCCGTGTCCTGGCTGACCTTGGAGGGCAAGAGCCACAATATTGGCTGTCCTTTATCCTTGTGTATGTTCATTAGATTCGACCTCCAAGTTATTCTCTTTGAATATCCCAAAGGACAATTTTACCAGTCAGGTAATTTTAGCCTTTACTAACATTTAGATATAATTTAGACAAATAATATGAAGAGAATTTAAATTATTTATATTTTTGAGTCCCTATTTCTCATCTAGTCAAACTTCTTGACAGCCATAGCATAAAACAGTTATCTTGATTAAACATGAATTATTTTTAAAGTCAGTACTTGTAAATATTACCATATTTTAATAACCTTTAATTATCAAACATATATCATCTTTAAGTTTCATTCTCTACAGTTTATTGTAATTAAATTTATTTTGATCATCTGTGATATGGTTAAGATTCCTGGTTTTGTCTTCATCATTTTATATCTTTTTTTTTTGCTTTTTAACTTCTAAAAATCAAAACATAAACTTATACTTAAATTCTTTTAAAGAGCTTTTCTCTTAATATAAGGAGACCCATCAACACAGACAAATAAATGTGTTAACTCATTTAAATATAATTGACTCTCAATTACATTCATGACACATTATGTTATAAATTGATATTATTTGTCTACATGTTGTAAAGCTATATCCTTCTCTTTGGTAAGTCTTTGGCAGACCTGATGACTGCTAGGATTTTTAAAAGGCTCTTTTAGGCAGGGTTTTTTTTTTTTTCTCTTTTTCACAAAAGTCTGAGAATTATTTTCTTGGAAGAGTTTACAAAGATAAGAGAGCCATGAAAGACCTGGGAGAGTGAATTATCTTGTAAGCAATTTAAGGAAAGACAGAAAAATAGAGAGAGAACCAAACTCTTCACCTGTTAACCCTTTAAAACCATTTTCTTATTTTTATTTTTTAAAATATTTTAATAATTATTATTTTTAATCTGGGAGAGAGAGAGAGAGAGATAGAGATAGAGACAGAGAGAGAGAGAGATACAGAGAGAGAAAATGGGCAAATCAGGGCCTCCATCCTCTGCAAACAAACTCCAGACACATGCGCCACCTTGTGCATCTGGATTTACATGAGTCCTGGGGAATTGAACTTGGGTCAATTCTGCTTTGCAGGCAAACACCTTAACCACTAAGCAATCTCTCTAGCCCTTAACCATATTCTTGAACACAGAAGATATTTGTTTTCTTGAAGGCAGAAATGGCAAATGGTTACTTGTTGATTGATTGATTGATTGCTTATAGCCCTCTTCATTTAGGTTCTGGTTATCTGGAAAGGCCATTTGGCTTGTGGGGGCTTGTTTCCTCTGAGAGATGTGAATGGGGCGAGTATAGGAGAGTAGGAGTGTGGGGCTGAGTTGAATCTGTGGTGACAGCAACCAGGGTTTGGAAACAAAGAGTAGATAGGCATTTAAAGCAAGGACACAGACATTTTCTATGAAAAACATCCCTTTTGTGCAGCGAGCTGAAGAAGTTGGTTGTGTCTTCCATACAGGTTTTGGAGAATAGCATCTCAGGCAGTGTGAGATCCCTGAGGCTGGAGATGGTGTGTCTCAGAGTGCCAGAGGGGATAAATGACAGGGCTGGGATTTGATCCAGATCTTTCTTTTTAATTTTTATTTTTTTGGCATTTTCAAATACAATTTAGTTGTGTTTATTCCTGTCCACCCCACCAACCCTGGGCCCCTCTCCTCTCCCCCACTGTCATCTCCCCTGTAGTTTCCCTTCTGTTAGCATATAACAGGATTCTCTTTAAGATTATCTCTTGATATTCAGTTTTGGTTATATTTCTACTGTTATGGATTTTATTCACATTTGTACCATCATAAAGATGTTGGTACAAATATATATATTTATATTTTTATATATTAATTATATATTATTATAATATATAAAATATATTTATTTATATTTGTAGAACTTATAAGCTAAAACTCACATATCAGAGAGAATTTATGGGTTTTGTGTTCATGCTTTTGAGTCACTTCACTTAATATAATTCTTTTCAGTTCCTTCTATTTCCCTGAAATTTATCCATACTGCTTAATAGAATTCCATCATGTATTGTGTATATGAATTGAACCATTCATCCGATGCTGGTCATCAAGGCCATTTGCAATTGTTAGCTATTGTAAACAGAGCTGCAATAAGCCTGGATGTGCAAGTATCTCTGTTATAAAGTATGTAGTGCCTAGGGTATATGTCCTGATGTGGTAGAGCTGGGTCATGTGGGAGGTTGGTGCAGTGTATGTGGATGGCACAACAGAGAACAGCATTTATTTTCTCAAGTGGAATCTTCATTATGGTAGGGGAAGATGGCTCTATACCAGAGGCTGGACATCACAATCTTGTCACAGCAGGTGGGAAATGGCAGTGAGAGAATGAGCTGAGCTTTGGTAGAGGGTGGTAATAACACCCCAAATCCCGCCCCCAGAATCATGCCTTCTCAAGCAAGGCTTCGCTTTGCTGGTAGCCACCAGCTGGGAATCAAGTATTCAAAGAACAAGCATCTAGGGGTAAACCTCTGATTCAATCCTCCAATAACTTTTTAACAAACCTGCATATTGATATATTGATTTCCATAACGGCTATACTAGCTTGTACTCCCCCCACCCCAATAGTGGGCTAGGGTTCCTCTAAAAAGAGAATTTTTGAAGGAGAAACTTTATAACCAAGATAAAGCAAGTTTAACTGGGTAAAAAAATAGTTATGGAAAGGAAACAAACGTTATTGAGTAGAAAAATCAAAGAAAAAGTCATAAGGGGAAATTCCACATGAAAGGGTACCCAAGAGAGGTAGTCTATTGAAAAGTCAAACAAACACAAATCTAAAGCTTTCTGTAATAGATATCGGCTCTGAAAGTGGATTGCCAATGATTTTTCTTTGTCTAGATGTTTATAAGGCTTTCTGACCAAAGACATGATGTCATCTTTAAAATGTCTGGACTGGGATATGGAGACATGGAGTTCTGGCCCAATCAGCAGTACTCACAAGGTGTCCATGTGTCATCTTTACAAGCAAGGTACTGGCTTGGTGACTGCACAGGCGTGGGTTCAGCTGAAAGCTTTGTAAGGGAGAAGCAAGGATATAAAATGAGATTTCAGGACAACTAGGAGCCAGCTGGAGCCTGCTGAGATGGGCTTTGTTATTTTTCCCAGAAGCCTGTCCTTCTTATTGTTCAGCTTGGCTATCTCAAATCTAGTTGCAAGCACCTTCCCCAGTATTTTCTACCTTACTCTTTTAACCCTAAACTTACTTAACTGCTATATTCCCAAGAAAATGACACAAGACAAAATTACTCCTTTTCAAGGACTCTTCCCTAGCTACCTAAACAACCTTTCTTCTAACTATTCTGTCTGCCCATATACACATATGTACTCAAATACATATGTAAACTCATACCCATTCACAGATACATGCAAAAGTTTGTATTATATTTGCATATACATGCAAACATGCACACACATTCATATGTACATGCAAATATGCCTATACATGTGTGTGCTTTTTGCTAAATTCATAAGAGCTTCTGTCTCCTTTCTAATTTATAAAACTTCACAGATAAATTTTGCTTTTCACATTTTTATTAGTATATATTTCTTGTACACAGTAAATAAGGTCAATATTTTTTCTAGGATAGAGCATATTTACCTATATACCTGCTGTTCCTTTCTCCTTCCTTTCCTCCTTCCACTTGTCTCCTTTCTTCCCTACTCTCCCTCCTGCTTTCATCACACACACACACACACACACACACACACACACACACACACACACACACACACACACACACTTGGCTTTACCTATGTGTATGATTGTGGTAGTTTGAATAATGTCCCCTAAAAGAATTAAGGGTTTATTAAAATTGTAAGTTGTCTCCAGCCAGTTCTGGCTAGAGGAAGTGTGTCACCTTGGCTAGATCCTAGGGTTCAGCCCTAAGGTGTTTCTGGGGTGGGTCTGGAATTCTAGCTTTACATATGCAAAAAAGCAGTTTGAGCTCAAGCCTGGAGTTCCTTTTGTTAGTTTGGAGTGTGCTGGCTGCTGGTGCTGGTAGTGGGCTTCTGTCACTGTCACTGCTTGGATCTGTGAAAGGGGGCCAGCCTTTCTTTAACTTCTTCCCCTGGATCTGTTCAATAAATATTTTCCTCCCCAAATCGTGCCTGGTTTGAGATTCATCCCAGCTGCATGTGGCTGACTAAGACAGTGATGTAGGATTTACAAATGAAAGAAAATCTGACATACTTGTCTTTCTGTGTCTGGCTTGTTTCACCTAATATGATGATAGCCACTTGCACTAATTTTTCAGCAAGTGACATAATTTCATTCTTTTTTTTAACGGAAGGAATAGTTTATTTTGTCTCACAGTTTGAGGGTACAGTCCATCATGGTGGGGAAAGCATGGAGGTGGTTATTCTCATTGTGTCTACACTTAGGAATCAGAGAGGGCTAAAGCTGTTGCTCAGCTCACTTCTCATTTTTATTCACACTGGGACCCTAGCCTATAGGATGGTCCCATTAAGGGCAGGTCTTCCCTCCTGAGTTAAACCTCTTGGCATATGTACTCACAGACATGCCCAGAGGTGTATCTTCTAGGTGACTCAAAAAGCCAGTCAAGTTAACAGGATTAAACATCACATTTTCCTCATTTACTCATACCTGTCCCAAGAAGCCTTTTTTCATATTTATTATAAATAATTAGATACATTGTATGAGCAAGTCATATGATGGAATCCCCATTTTCATCCTCACTATCCCCACTTGGCTGGGGGCCTTCATACATCAGTTAAGGGGTTATGGAATGTACAAACCATAGCCAGTTTTTTTTTTTCTATCCCCCACCAGGGCTCTTACAATCCACCCCTACCCTTTCTCTTAGATCTCTGAGTCATGGTGGGTGAGTTTTGGGTCTGCATTACTGTTGAGATCTTAAGACTCTCTGGATTTCTGCTTTGGATAGTGTTGAGTGTCCTCAGTGTCTGTCCCCATTATTCTTTCACAGGTTATCTGACTTGTTGTGGAGGTAGGTGTCTTGTTCATCTTGCAACTTCCTCGAAGGTTTTGTTAAGGCTCTATATCATAAGTGAGGGGTGTTTCATCTCCTGCCTGGGTGACATGTAACATCTCCAGTCCTGTTGGTGGGATTGGATCATCCATGGTTCTTGCTTTCTTCTGAAGTATAGAAACACAATCTCCAAAGAAGAGTGAGATCAGTATAGGTTAAATGAGACAAACTTTGTTAATTCGTTAAGGTTCTAATGGGTATAGCCTCTCTGTAGATCTCAGGTTAGTGGTAGTTTCCATTTAGAGCCCAGGTTCTTGGTTATCATATTGGATTGCCATAGTTCCCAGTTTCATTTAAGGGTTACCTGCCTTGAGCGGTTACTCTTAGCCAATTAACAAACCATTAATTACCCAGTTAGGTTTAGTGCCACTATTGCATGGGTGAGCACTTCTTGGCTTTACTGGTCTCTGTCATAAGGCAAAAGTGGTATAGTTCAGCTCTGTGGTAGATCAATCTTTTTTTCTGAAGAAACTCCATACTGATTTATATCATCACTTTATATTCCCTCCAACAGAGTATAAGGGTCACATTTCCCCACAATCTCACCTGTGCTTATAGTTGTTTACTAACTGATAGTCATTCTGACTGGGAGAGATGAATTCTCAGGGCAATTTGATAGCTAAGTATGCTATTTCCTTATATTTTTACTTGCCATTTGTACTTCAACATTAAAGAAATTTATTTTGGGCTGGAAGAATGGCTTGGTGGTTAAGGCACTTGCCTGCAAAGTCTAACCTGGGTTTGATTTCCCAGTACCTATGTGCGTCTGGAGTTCATCTAGCTCTCTCTGCCTCTCTCTCTGTCTGTATCTCTGCTTGTGAATAAATGAATAAATAAATAAATATTTTTAAAGAAATACCTTTCCATTTTCTTAAGTTATTTATTAATTGTGTGGGTTTTTTGTGATTCAGTTTTAAAAGTTCTTTATATTATTTGGTTGTTAATGTTCTATTAGATGTATCGTTAATAAAGCTTTCTCCCATGAAAGGGTTGTGTTTTCAATCAATTGTTTTGTTATGCAGAAATGCTCATGTTCATGCAATTATATATATTAATCTAGGTAATATTTCCAGAGCAATTGGAGTCCTTTTCTGGAAGTCCCAGCTTCTGCCTACATCATAAAATGTTTACCTGATGCTTTCTTTAAGGGTTTTAAAGTTTCTAGTCTCACCTTAAGGAATTGTATCCATTATGAATCTTTTTTTTTTCAGGATGAGAAATAAAGATCTGACATCATTCTTATGCTTGGGGAGATTTAGTTTTCCTAGCAACATTTGTACAAGAGGCTTTATTTTCTCTTCGGCATGTTTTTGAAATTTCTGTCATAATTATGTGTCTGTGGTCCGTAATTAACCTAGGGTCATCTGTCTTAGTCCTTTAATTTGCATGTCTGTTTTTATGCTTGTCTCATGCTATTTTCTCTACTATGGCTATGAACTATAATTTGAGATCAGATAGTATGATATTTCTAAGTATGCTATTGTTCTTTTTGCACAGGATAGCTTTTGTGTTTGCATATTAATTTAATAGATTTTATTATTTCCATTCAGAGTTGTATAAGTGGACATGGGGACAGAAATAAGTGATTAATTTAGTTTATGGGAAGAAATGAAAGGTAAATACTTACAAAAGATGGAATTTGGCTTGGAGAGTCCAAATGAGGAAAAGAGGCTGTGTGCATAAGTGAATTTTGAGGTGCATTTTGTTTGAGAATGAATCTGGAAAAGGACCAGGAAGAAAATAGCCTTACTTCTATATTTATTTCAGGTGTGTAATCTATGTATCAAGCTTCCTCTGTCATTAGTTCTTTAGTTTTATAACATCATAAAGTAATAATAGTATCGCGATTTCATTTTAGTTTCAAGTTCAGAACAATTTTATGTGTGTAGTATGTATTATTAATTTTCTCTTGTTCCTGTTGTAATAGTTTACTCTCTGCTTTTACTTGCTTTGAAAATGAGATTCTAGAACTCCTCCCATGCCCCACAACAGTCAGTTCTTTAACTCTTGGCACTGGTTTGAGAACAGTGTTCTGTGGAATCACAGCAGGGAGTGGATTTTAGGAAGATGATCAAAGCTCTGACTGTGATAATTGGACAACTTTACATTTTGAGTGGTGGAATTCTGCAGTGAGCTTCATTTTATTATCTTTGTGAAGCTTATTCTTGGAACATATGGAAACTTTGTATGTCATAGAAAATTAGGAAGTATCACAGGCTTCTCACTTTTCCTGACTGCTCAGGTCTAATTAGTCATCACATAAAAAGAAATAGCTCCCATGTGTTTTCAATCACTCTGATTGACCCCTGCACCATCATCATGCTCTCTGTTCATGCCTTCCCTTGTGTGCCTGGAACTGCACTCCACTATTGCACCTGCATTCAGCTTCACTCCATTCTGTGCTATCATCAACATGCACTTTGGTTCCTGTTGCTCTGCTTCTGTAGATCCATAGCTTCCTGGGCATGTTGGCTATGGGCTGACGACCAAACACAGAAGCCCTTTCTCATGTCTTGTGTCTTTTCTAATATCCAGCCTCAAGTAAAACTCTGTCATAAAGCCACACCTTGTGTATGGAGAAACAGGTGATGTGGAGATAACCCAGTGAATCAAAGCATTTGCTATGCAAATCTGATGACCAGAGTTCAGATCCCCAAAACTCCCACAAAGCCTAATACAAATAGTGCTTTCTTCTATAATCCCCAAATACCTATTGTGGTGGGAAGTGGAGTGAGGAGAAATGGGACATCTGTGGTCAACTACTTTTCCATATGCTGTTGCAAACAACAAAGGCCCTTGGATGAGTCTAGCATAACCACAAAAACCCACATACCATGAACATACATGCAGATACACATCATAGAGAAATATAGCCGAAAATACTACGGAGGAATGTAGTTCCACAGTCCAGATGTGATAAGTGTGACTATTTTATGCTATCCAATTTTCAGCCTTCAGACCAGCCTCAGTTTTCCACCAATCATATGCTAGTTCCAGACAACCTTGGCCAAAATTTTAATGTGAGTATGGTCACATTTCCCCAAGCAGGATGCTCTAGTGTCCTGCATGACAGTGACTACTGCATCTACACTCAAGTTATGAGTACTCCTGTTCTGTCTGAATGTTACTTTCTTGTTATGCATTTAACACCTCAGTAAACCATTGACAGCTTTACCTCATTTTAAAAAAAAAGAAAATCTTTCCTAGAGTTACAAACTGATCCAACTCTATGCAAACTGCACCATCAATGGAGTTCCTAGCTTTGCTTTGTTCATGGAAATTCATCTTGCCCGGTCAACTTCACTCTCAAAATAAAATGAGACAGTCCAGTACCTCATTTTTGTGCTTTCTGACATCTGACTAGCTAATTGGATGTTCTTATTTCACTGTATAACATCCAGTCTTCCCAACAGCAGCCCTTGTCTTGTTGGACTATCTGACTTAAATGTCTAAAATTAAAGCTGAAGATTTATTTACCAGTATCTTAAACCTTTTGATTTAGTGCTTCGTAAATGAAAGGCCTACTTTAAGCTCTGGAAGTAGAGAGAGTAAATGAAATAAATAATTCTGTCTTGGTTAACTATGAATATAAATGGAAAAAGTAATCATATAAAAACTTATCTTTACTATTATGGTAAGTTCAGAATGTAAAAATATAATGTGGCAAGAAAAACAGGATATTGTCTGGAAGGTTTGTAAAAAGTACTTTGGGAAAATATTATATGAAGAGAAGTCTGTTGGCTAACCTGACAGATGCTTATTAAAGGGACAAAATGTGGTAGTTTTTGCTTAATAACTTCATCCAGAGATAAATACAATCATTTTAATTAAACACATCTATTTTCCTTTTTTGTTGCACTAGTTGCACTAGTATTTCTTACATGAAACATTTCCAGTGCACGTCTTAATTTCTTTCCCCACAAATTTACATAAATGCACTTTCCAAGCTGTAAATATGTCTTAACTTCAAATCTTAAGACCTCTTCTCATGATAGTATAAGAGACTATATGAGTTCAGTGGAGTGTTAAACCATGTGTTTTTTATTTATATATTTTTATCATTTTTATTATTATGCTGAAACTTTGCACAAATCAATGAATTGGTAACCTCATTGCCCTCCTCCCTGCCCCTATTCCACCGAGGGCTCTCCTCAGTGGGATTGCCTGTATTCACGTGGGGTTGTGAGTTAGAGCAATAGCAGTCAATGTGGTGCAGGGGTCCACTGCTGGGCAGTGGCAGATATGGAGGGGCAGCAGCATCTGTGGTGTGACAATATACCAGTGGGCTGAAGTGCTTAGCAAGTAGGGGTCAGCTGGTGGAGCTGCACATAAGCCTGTGGTGGGGAACTGGGCTCAGACAGGCCTGGCTGCCTGCATGGGGCTCAGGGATCCACTGGGTCCCGGCTCCTGCACTGTGTGCTCTGGCTCAGCGGGTTAGTCCCTCATCGGAGTTGTGGGGTGTGGAGGACGTCCAAGCATCTATCACCCTCACCAGCTGAACTGAGTCCCAGCCCTCCCCAGCCTAAGGTAGTGCTCCAGAGGGTAGGAGTTGGCAGATTCTCAAGTTAAGCCAACTCTTTTTTTTTCTAAATATCCTTTAACATCCTCAATAATCCATTTAAGTTAGTATTTGCTGCAGCTTTGACTCTTACAAATATTGTGGAAAGCAATAAGACAACCAAAAGTATGATTTATATATTCTGACAACAAAACTTCCATTGTAAATGCATTTCATTAAAATCTATGATATTGTACATTCCTTTTAAATTTTCCTGCAAATACATACTTCTTAGAAGATGCGCAATGCTTAATAAAAGCGAATTCAAATGCTGAAATGTAAAATAAATAGGCTAAAATAAATTAAAAGTAATATTTTTTTCTTTAAAAATTGAGAGTGCAAATTTTTAACACCATAAAGCAAGATGTACTAATCACCCAAGCGTTGTGGGCCCCATGCTGATACAATCTATATCTATTGTTTCTATTTTCACTTCACCCCTTATGCCTCATTAAGTTTGCAATAGAGAAAAGGCTAGCACAAAATAAAGCTTAGATCAATCATTCCACTATAGGCCAGAGCAAGCACAATCAATCACTGTCCATTCAAGTGGTTCTCAGCTATTGATTTTATATTTTCCTGATCTGGAGGTTACTGTACTGTTAATTGCACTGGAGTCGAATGCTTATGCTTCAGCATTTTCTGTATCTGTCTTTTAGATAATGCCTGCCACTACATCTCTGCTCATTTTATATGTGGATTGAGGGAGGTTAGGGATCTTTAACCTGTGATTAGAAGCTTGATAATAACACCCTAAAGCTCTTATCAAAAGTTTTTATACAAAAATTCCTGCTAGTTTACTGAAACATGTAGACCTCTCAGTTGCAAACCTCACTGAATATTGATTTTTTGAAAGCTCTATGTATTAACTATTAATATCCCCACATAATGGAAACTATGCCACAGAAAACTACAGACTATTTTTAAAGTATGAAAGTGAAAACAGGGACACATTCACAAGATTTGATCATACAATGTATATACTTATTCATAATAAAGACATAAAAATGAATATGGGGGTATAAGATGGTCATGCAAATTTACATTTGTTAGGAAAGACGTAGAAATTTCAGTGGTACAGAATGATGATTTTAAATCTTCAAAAGATCAAAGGCCTATAAAAATGAATGTTAAATAGAAAAGAGAAACAAGCAGGAAGATCCTAATACAGCAATATTATCATTTCCTGGGAGAGAGCTAAGACAACAAATGTTATATTGATGAAACTTTAAAAGGACAGTATGTGGGAACTGGAGATGGAGCTCAGTAGGCAGAGTACTTCCCCAGTGAGGCTGGACTACAAGAGGCACTGTCCTAAAAGAGGGAAAAAAGAGGGTGAGGAAGGAAAGATGTGGAGGGGGAAGGTGTGGGTGGAGGAGGAGCACCACTGCCACCAGTGTATATGATTGTACTTCAACATATGATAATGAAAATTGACTTTTGGTTACATTCCAAAAGTGATATCTAGATGCTTATCACTATGCTCCAAAATTCTTAAACCTTAATACCATTTTAAAATGACATGAGACCACATAGAATTTTACATAGTATCATTTAAACTTAAATGAGAAATTAGAATAGCTAAAGGTAGCTAAAGGAGACTCAGAATAAAACCCAGTTCTCAAATTAAGCACTAGGAAGGAATAACTGACATTTAAAGAAATTTACCTTGCCCAGAGTCTACCCTTGACTGTGTTTGATCTGGTGGTTCCTTGCTTCCTCCATCTGCAAAAAAATTTTAAAAGATTATAACCAAATAATGAGACTGATATAAAATCTACTCTGGTGACATCTCTAGAATAAAACAACTATGTCTAAAAAACGAGGGGGTATAGCAAGATGGCCAACTTCTCGCAGCCATGTCAGGACCCTCCAGGTAAGGGTTGGAGATTCCAGCTGGGATCCAGACCCTGGACCCAAGCTGGAAGACCCAAGGCACAGCCCCTCCCCACCTCCCACAACAGTCTAAATGGGCTCCCTTACTGATCTCTGCTCCCACTGAAGACTGGAAAGTCACCTCAACCCCACCTGCAAGCTCCTGTCATAGCCCAGTGTCTCCTCCTTGCTGCCTTCTGATCTGAGCCCTCAAAGGGTCAGACTCCTATACAGCACCTGGTCTGTGGGCACAACTGGCCCCCCAGACCCACCCTCACACAAGCCAGTTGGTACTGCCCCATGAACTCACCTGCAGGCACATTCCATGGCACACCTGGCATGCAGACCTAGGTGTGAAAATTTCCTAGAAAAGGGACAGAGCCAGCCCACAAGCTTTGACACCAGGCTTAATACAATTGAGGAGAAACAAATGGACTTAGGTAAATCAGTGATTGAACTAAAGGCAAATCAGCAAAAAGATCTCAAGAAGACATAAGCAAATAAAAGAATGACTATCAGGAAGCAGTAAGTTAAACTTTGAAATGAAAACACAATTCAACACAAAGATAGAGACAATTCAAAAAACTGTAGCAGAAAACAAACAAAAAAAAAAGGAAATAATAAACTCCTCTCTAGAATCCTTCACCAATAGAGTCAATAATTGGGAAGACAGAACCTCAGATGTGGAAAATAAAACAGGCCTATCGTGTAGACACCAATTGAAACCTTTGAGAGAGTGGCAGGATAAGCAGGGGACCTATAACCAGAGCCAAGCAAGCAACCTAGGACAGTGAGACAGACACCAATGATTTCCAATGTAACCTAAAGTAGAAACACAGAGACCATTAAGATCTCAACAATAAAGCAGACTTAAAACTCACCCACCATGACTCAGGGAACTAAGCAGAAGAGAGGGCAGAAAAAGAATGTAAGAGTCATGGTGGGGGAGAATATCCAGAGACACTGCCTTCCCCCAACAACAACACACAAAGGCTGGAAACCTGGCTGCCTGCTGTGCTATCCATAACCCCCTATCCCATAGATTTTTTTACCCAGTGGATTGGGGACAGGGAGGAGGGAAATGGGGATGCCAGCACAATTTTTTCTCATACAATGTATCAAATTTTGGATAATAAATATATAAAAAAGTAAAAGAAAGTGAAAAAAAAAGCTATTTTGGTCAACACATTAATATATTAAACCTTCATTTTCTCTACAATCATAGTTAATAAATCTTTAAGTTGATCACTGTGGAGATATAAATCAGATTACAAATGATGAGTAACTTCTTTGTTCATAGTAAGAATCAGGCATTATGTTTAAAAAGGTTTTTTTTTGTATATCAAAATGTGGTTTTGCAAACACATCCTCTGCTCAGAGCCAGACTATTGAAATATGCTAAATAGAGAATTATATATTTCCATAAGCTTGTAAAAGGTAGTTCGAAATCTCTGTCCTTCCAACTAAAACACCACAAATTGAAATATATTAAACTTGAGATGCTGAGTGTATCTCTGTAAAGATAAAAAAATCTAGAAGAAAGCAATATAAACTGTAATTTAAACATTTGGCGAATTAATACTAAGTGCCTAGCGATTGCTTTACATGTTCAGTTTTTTTTTCTGTTGTTTTAACTGGCATGTAACCACGGCAAAATTCTAAGTTGTCACGAGCAGTCATGGTGAGCTCCAGAAAAATTTATGAAGACAGTACTTCTCTTTTTATATTTCATATTTTGCTCTTTGAGTGTATGTTACTCCCCTTCTTCTATTGGAATTATTGACACTTTATCCAGTAGTACTAAATAAGATTCTATTCATATTTTCTAAACCTTTTGTTATTGTGCTATATAAACACTAATCATTATATATTCTGAATTCCTCCTTTAGGCATACATATACTGTTGTCTTACCATTGAGCAGATTAAAAAGAAACACAAATACCCCCCATCCAAAAAACCAAATAATAAAATAAAGAAGCAGGATAGGAGACATGGGATAAAATTCTAAGTGTTGCAAACGAAAGAGGAAGTACTTAGATGGAATATATAAGAGAGATTCTGATTAGACATGAGACTGTAAAACACTTTTCCACTAGAAAGTAACTGGAGATAGATCTAATAGCAGCAGAAAAGGATAAAATTAGATAGTTGCCCTTATTGCATTAGTCAAGAGATAAATATCATGCATGTTAAATGAAGAAAATGACAAAAACTTGTTCATAAAGAATAGCATCTAATAAAGACAATATTTTATTATACTTTCACAAATGAAATTTTCATTTTGTTTAAAAAATTATATTTGAGTACACATACTCAAATTTTTTGTCACCACAAGTTTGATTTTCTTGTTTGGATAATGGAATGATTAAACAAACAAATAAGAAACATGAATTTCCTCTCTGTACAGATGCCACAAACTTCTAAATGTGAAATTAAAGGGATTGTCACAAATTAAAATGTTGGAAGGAACAAGTAAATAAAAGCAAAAGGAAATGAAAATGTTACAGCTGAACTTGAGCTTCTGCTAAAGTTTATGGTGAAATGAAAAATGACTAATTATACAATGATCAAGCTGAAAGTCACACTGTAGTATATTGACCCTTAATGTAATTTTCTTCACAAACAAAAGGTGAAACCACTAATAAATTTTGTATGTAGTTTAACATTGTGAAATTTATCTTATTCACGAATTATTTGAAATGCCCAGAAACAGTTTAGTTTCAAAACTAAACTTAATTTTGAGAACAATTTGTAAATGCTTTTTGAATGCTGTTATGTCTAAATCTATAAAAATGATTTCAGTCCCCTTAAATTAATAATAATAATAATAATAATAATAATAACAATAAACACAATTCAGACCTGTATCAGATTAAAACAATGCATTAAATATTGGGAGCTCCTCTTGAACAGAACTATTTCTATCCGTTAATGAACTAAATTTTAAAATGCCCTTACTGTTTGTAACAGTTAATATTGATTGTCAACCTGACAAGATATAGAATCACCTAGGAGATGAACCTTTGTGTATGCATGTGGGATGTACTAGATTGGGTCAACTGAGATGGGAAATCTTACCTTAAATGAGAGCAGCACAGTTCCATGGGCTGGGGTCCTAGCCTGAATAAACACAGCAAAGCAAGAAGAGCACCAGCATTCTATCCCTCTGTTTTAAGGTGAGATTTCCACGCATATGGAGAGTGATGGAGTATAGATAGATATAGTTTTGGATTATCCTCTATCTTTATACTTTTCCCCACGCCCCATTTATGTACTCTGCTGATCCCAAATAATCCCCTTTCCACTTCAATCTCAAATATGTTCTATTATCCTCCACTTACTCTTTATGAAGACTTCTGTTTCTCCTCTTTGGACCCCTTTCTAGTTTCACGGTCCATACCTACACTCACTTTCACAACATACACATGTAAAAATTAGAACATATGGTCTGTAAATGAGAGAGCATGTGTTATTTGCTAGCAAATGGGCATAGTTTGTTGGAATTCTTTTCTGTTTCTGTGCCTTGTATCTATTCATATTGCCATATTGCTCCAGCTTTGAGTTTGAGCACAATAGTAATGAAGAGTGAACAAAGAGGGCCAACTTGTCTTGTTCCCTCATATTAGAGGACAACAACTCATTGTTTGCCTACTAAATAATGTAACTCATTATGGACAATTTAAAAAAAAAAGAAAGAAAAAAAAAGAAAAAAAAATCTCTGTTCAATAGTCGTATTTCCACCATTATCAGGACCTGATATTGGTAATGGTAAGAAGTTGTCATAGAACCTGACCATTTTTCATGGTTTTTGTTTAATTTATTTTTTGTTTGTATTTTCTAGCAAGCTTCTGCAATGCCTGAATGAACTCTTATTTCAGAGAATTCCAGATCTCAAGAATTTGGTTTTAGCTTATGCTTAATTTGCCTTTTTGAAATTAAAAAGAAATAGTTATCAGTTTGACATGATAGACACATGATTTTTTAAACTTTTTATTAAAAATTTCAAATATACATCTACATAATGTATTTTGATCATAATTCCCTCCTTTGTTGTCTCCTCATCACTGCCATTCCTCCAATGAACCTCTTCTTTCTGATTGCTCCTTCTATACTAATGTCTTTTATTTGTCCTCCTCGTCATCCATGTTAAAATATTGATGGGCTCAGAATTGTGCAGATCATGTACAGGGAGCAGCAATGGACAATTCATGTCCAGATGATAGAGTTTTAAAGATTTCTTCCTCTCCATGAAGTTCCAGGAGCGTTAGAGAGTGTGGGGAAGATGCCTTATTTAGTGATTATTACTTTTTTAAATTATCACCATTATTTTACTATGACCATAAAACAAAACATTTGAGCAAACTCTAAAATTAAGAAAACATAGAATTTTAAAAGTTTGCATTTTCTGAGTTCTTAAAATAAAGAGACTCTTTTGCAGAAATATTACAGAGAATAGTGCATGCGTTTGCACAATGATAATTTAAGTAATGGATTTTTCCAACTTTGGTGACATTCTTAATTGCTTTTTGATTTTTTTTTCTTGTAGTAAACCGCTAAAGGTAGAAAATTAAAATTATTCATACTCTGATTGATATGCAAATCCAGCAGCAGATTTTCAGTTTCTTCTTCACTTTCCACTTATATGTTCAGGAATCTTTCCCCAAACCAGCTTATATGTATTATCATCTTGCTCAGGTAACTTAATTCTAAAACAACCTTCCTTAATCATGAAAAGTTAGTAGTATAATAAACATTTTTATCACTATGTTTCCAAAATATGTATTTTTTCAGTGAAATTCTGAATTTCACATATGTCAAAATTTAACCACTGAGTTAGAAAACACCTCATAGGGATGTTGACTCTTGATTAATTTTAATATCATTTGCATATATTTAGCATAAATTACAAATTTAAGATATGAACATTCCCATTTTAAAAAGTAACATCCTAAAAATAATGATTTGTGTTTTTTTCTTTAGACTAATTTAATTTTTTTCTCTTCCAAGTAATAATTTTAAACCTTACAATATAAGAAGTATTGGATATTTTTATTAGAGAATAAAATAGCATTCTTTTTCTGAGAATATATTCCCATTTGAAAGACTGCAGAAGATTCTTATATTTCTAAATATTTATACAATTTGCATATTTATTGAATTCATTGAATGAATGCTATTTCTTAGGCAAAAGCATATATAGTTGCAGTTTTAACTTATAGCTATCTTTCCTTATCATAAAGACAAATATTTGGAGTCAATTTTAAAATTGTCCCTTTATATTTTATGAACTTAAGTCATATGAAAAATATTTAAAATATTTTTAAGCTATGCATTTTCCTCACAGATGTGTGTAGCAGTGGCTATAGAGACTATGTTTCTAGCATTTTTTTTTATTGTCCATAATGAGTTACAACATTTGGTGGGCAAACAATGAGTTGTTATCCCCAATTCCCCACTGCCCTCCCCTCCCCCCTCAACTGGATAACCTCCTCCATGGGTCTTCTGGATCAGTCCTGTGACAGGGGACCATGGATAGACTAGTAATCAGCCAGGTTCTCCTGTCCGTACCTCTGGATAGTCTCCCCCACCAAGGCTCTCACAATCTTTCCGCCCCCTCTTCCGCATAGTTCCCTGAGTCCTGGTGGATGAGTAATAAGTTTGCTTTAAGGTTGTGAGCTTCGGGGTCTTTGTGTCGAAAATCGTTGGTTTCTGTTCCACTGGCTAATCCTGTGTTGATTTAATGGCTGTGGCTGTGGGCCCCTCGTTCGTCTCGTCTTTCTGTGCGGAGTTCCATTTGGATCCTCCATTGTATGACTGAGGTGGCCCCTCTCTTGCCAGAATCTCAGCTATCTGCCTACGGTCGGTTGGTAGGGTTAGATGAGCCCCAGCACTCTCGCTGCATCCTGAAAGATACAAACACAATCTCCATCGGAGAGTGAGATCAGTGTAGGTTAACAAATATACACAATTTTGGATTACCAGGATTCGATTTTTAGTAGCCTCCCTGTCAATTGGTCCCATAGTGTATCTTGTCTTGGGAGCCTAAGAGTACGGGATCCGGTGCCTATCGCCCTGCATCCCAATTTCCAGACAAGGGGACCCCCTCACTAAGTGGAAAATTGGCCGAATTGAAAGCTGTTGATTGTCCTCCCCAGGCCCAGGCTCCTCCATTACACAAGTGCTCCTTTCTTGGTTCGCTGCACACTCCTATTACGAGTTGTGGTCAGCCTACTCATAACCACCGATTGTGTTTCCTGTCAGTGGTCTCTGTTTACTCCAGCTGTCGTTGATCATTTTCCTCTGGCAGCCTGTGCAGTGCCTTCCAGCTCTACACTAACTGCCTTCTGGGGGCTGGATACCATTCCTAGATGTTGAAGGGTTTCTCGATGCTGATCGATGCAGTCTGTGGTTTCTTCAGTAACAGGGTTTTGCCTCAGGCCTGGGGAGAGCACTCAAGAGCTTTGACAGAATTCTGTCTTGTTGTTGGATTCTCATGATTCGCTTTGGTCAACAGCTCAGTGAGGGAAGGAACCAGTGGTTGGAACCAGGGGTTGTCAGGCTGGTCTAATTAATCACAGGCTTAAACTCTGTCCCCTACTACTCATGGTCCCTCTTGCCAGGCAACACTCACTACTTTCTCAATAGGTTACAGTATGCTCATAAGGATTTTATGTTTTTTAACCTAATATGGTTTACCCTCATGTTTAAGCCATTCCCCTCCCCCCGTCCCTTACCCCGCATTCATAACATCTCACTTCTTTCTTCTAGTCTGTATAAAGAAAACGGTTATTCTGGTTAAATACCACATATGAGGGAGAATATGCGACGTTCTATTCTCTGCTCTAGACCGCCTTCAAACTGAGAGATGATTTTCTCCAGTTACAACTCAGACAAAGGCCTAATTTCCAGAACCTACAGAGAACTCAAAAAAATTAATAACAAAAAAGTAAACTGCCCCCTCACAAAATGGGGCACTGATCTCAACAGAGAATTCACAGAGGAGGAAACTCAAATGGCCTTTTCTCACCTGAGAAAGTGCTCAACATCCTTATTAAGCATCAGGGAAATGCAAATCAAAACGACAATGAGATACCACCTTACCCCTGTCAGAATGGCAATCATAAAGAAAACCAACAACAATCGTTGCTGGCGAGGATGCGGGAAAAAGGAACCCTCATTCACTGCTGGTGGGATTGCAAACTTGTTCAACCACTGTGGAAAGCAGAGTGGAGAATTCTGAACAGAATGGACATAATCCTTCCAATGGACCCAGCTATCCCTCTTCTAGGCATCTATCCACAAGATGTCACATCTCGACGCAGAAACATCTGTACAATTTTATTTGTAGCAGCTCAATTCATAATAGCCAAGAATTAGAATCAGCCCAAATGCCCATCCATGGAGGAATGGACAGAGAAACTGTGGTACATTTATACGATGGAATTTTACTAAGCTGAAAGGAAAAATAAAATATCGAAATTTAGAAAAAAATAGTCTGACTTTGAGCAGATCTTACTAAGTGATCACTCAAAAGAGCAGAGAATAGAATAATAGAATAATAGAGTTTGCTACATATTATGACCTCAGCTATCAGTAATTTAATGACCTTCTAAAAAAACACAAACAGAATTTGGTATCAAGTAATTGCTGTTACATAAACAAGTAGTTTATTTTACAAAAGTGATTTAAAAATAATTTGACTCCATTTGCATTCTTTGTGCTGGATTCCTATAATGATTAATTTTCTGTTTAATACAAGCTTTTTCATGAATTAATTACATAAAGTCATGAACTACTCCAAAATATATTTTATGCAAATATTTAATATACAAGAGATATAACACAGTAATGGCCAAATTTGGATTCATTTGCAGTCAGATTTTTAAGCAAGAAAAAAGTTTTATTGTAAATTCCTTTAGCATACTTCTTTGAGCAGGAAGCAGGAATCAGGAAGCAACTTGCCATCTAAGAAGGTGTGTACACTTTGGTGAAAAGAAAACAGAATCAAAGTTCTCAGAATAGAGCTCCCTTTAGGGTCATCATTTCTATCTAGGCTGTGGTAAAGAAACAGACCAAGTCAAGTCCATAGTGCACTCGAGGCTACTGCCTGATCAAGAACCATCCTCCAGGACTGGGATGTAGCTTAGAGGTACACCTGTTTGCCATGTCAGAATCCTTGAGGTTGATTCTCAGTATCAGAAACAAGACACAATATAAATGATACATTACAAAAGAAAAAGAAAATAAAACATGAAATAAATCCAATGAGTACACTACAGCAAGAACCCAGTCAGATTATTCTGGTGTCACAGGCTCTGGGAAACTACCAGTCCTTTAAAAGTTACATCATATGTCTCATATATTAATTTTTTTGTAAAGAAAACTATAGGAACACCATGATAAGTCCATTACCCTAAGTTGTATGTCTATTACTTGCTCGTATTTTTAAGCATTAATTTCCAGAATAAGTACAAAGAAGGTCTTGAAGGATGTCTCCATTATTTCAATTCTCTCATTCTCCCTGTCTTCTTTAGTGTGTGTGTGTGTGTGTGTGTGTGTGTGTGTGTGTGTGTGTGTGTGTGTGTGTGTTATAGATGTACTGCCCATGCCCTTTGCACATGGTGTGGGGTGACAGAAGAAGCATGTTGGGTGTCCCCCTCTGGAACTCTTCTGCATTTTTTCAGAGTCTCGGAACCAGGAACTGACATTGCTCTTTCTTGTTTTTTTCAAATAGCACAACTAGCAGTTCTCTTGTCTCCGCCCCCTATGTAACTGGAGTCACAAGCATAGGTGTTCACATCCAGTTTGTACATGAGTGCTGGATATCAAACACATAAACCCCAATACCTACGCTGCAAGTGCTCTAACCTGTGGAGCCATTTCCCTACCCTCATAAATCACAATGGGGCTCCTGAGCCAATATCTACTTTTTAGAAATGGTTTGCTGAATGTTCTCATCTTTTGTACCTTCATATTCCATGTTCTAGTGTTTTCCAAAGTAAAATTTACTATTTCTCCCTCTGTATATGCTTGGCAAATTCTAAGGACATTCAATAAGCTCATGTCCAGCTCTTGAATAATACCACACATCAATTCTTGAATGGCTTTACATCAGTCTGCTCTTCCCTTCCTCTATTTCCCTGAACTTTGCCAGTGGGGTTTTCTAAAGAACTTTTTTACAGTTAACTTATTTATAGACTCTTGTACTAACTGCAATGATAAGGAAATTATGTTGATGGCCATGATCTGGCTTCATAAACTCCTCATCCACATATTCTATTATGACTGGAAAACAAAAACAAACTTTTTGGAAATTTGTACTGATTCAAAAATTGTTTAACTAGTTTGTTTAGTGATAGTTTGGGTTTTCTTACCCATGTGCCTCACATATTACAGTCACTCCAGTGAGTCACTTTTTCATTGAATAACAATAATTCATGGGAAAAGCTAAAAGAGTTATAGAAATGTGTGTATTATATGTAACACATATGCTGTGTGTCTTCCCCCCTCAAATCTGTAAGGGATGAGATATTTTGTGCTCTCCAGGAGCATAAGAGGTGGTGAGCATAACTGATTACTCACTGTATTTACAGGACAAGGAGGACTTCTATGACAACACAATATAACAATAAGTGAACAGCTTGAAGCTGAAGCACAGGTCTAGCATTCACTGTATCTCGGGTTGGCTCTCCAGAGCCACACACACACACACACACACACACACACACACACACACACGCACACGCACACGCACACACAAAGACAGACAACACCCACTACACACACACACACAGACAATACCCACCACACACTGACATGTTTCATTTTTCTTTTTTTATATTCTTACTTGTTGGCAAGGAGAGAGAGAGAGAGAGAGAGAGAGAGAGAGAGAGAGAGAAAGAGAGAGAGAGAAGAGGGGGTTGGGGATGGGGATGGGTGCTCCAGGGCCTCTAGCAGATATAAACTCCAGATACATGTGCCACTTTTGTGCATCTGGCTTTATGTGTGTACTGGAGAATCCAACTAAATTTTATGTGGTTTTAATTCATAGAAATTCGTTCTCTTCATAGCTGTGCTATTTCTTACTTAGATCATACAATAGCTCCTGGTTCTTGTCTGCATCCGAGTTTATGGTTTATTGATTGACTGAATGACAACTTTCACGTGTAGCCCAGGTTGTCCTCAAGTTTTCTATCATTCTGCTTCAGACTCACAAGCACTTCAAAGACAGTGTATAGCACCATGCCAGGTCCCACCAGACTGTTAAATTGTAACTCTCTTACCAGCACTTACTTTCTCTAGTCTCTTTACTTTTTGGAAGAACATACTTTTTAAATAAAACTGAGCTTGGCACACATCCATACAAACTGTGGCATTATTAAAGGGATAGCTCCTCTTTGGTGTTCTACCTAAAACTCTCATTTGAACATTATCTTCTTTTCCTCTTTTTGTAAGAAAAACGTTTCCTGGGATGATGCAAACACACGTCTTCCACCTGCCTACCCAGATAGGGCACAAATGACAGACCAAAAGACAATTATACCAAAACCAGCTTAGCAAACTAATGAGTTTATTGGGATTCCTTACAAAGCAGGGTTACGGGTTGCTGCTTACAGGAGCAATAGATAAGTCAAACTCAAACACAGCTGCATCACCAGAAAGCACACCTCAGCATAGGCGATGACTCACGGAAGCTGCATCTCTGGAGCACAATTCACCACTTGCACACAGCTCCATGAGAGGGTGTCTCTGGCACAATCAGAGAGTCTCCAGCGCACTGCAGGCAGCTCTCTTGGAGAGTCTCTCTGACAGATCAGTTGGAGAGTCTTGAGCCCACTGCACCACATGCAGGCAGCTCCATCAGAGAATCTCAGCCCCAAGCAGTGTTTTTCCAATATATAGCTTTAAGGTGGGGTCTTGCAACCCTTTCCCAGATTTGTTGACTTCCTGAGTCTCTGGAATTTCCTTCCTATACTGCCCTCTCAGAAATGCATGTTCATTTCTAGTTAACATGACTTCCAGAGTCCCCTCATCTTCCTTTCTCTCTTCAATTCAGAGAAAATCAGCTACACAACACCTCTCCACACTATGTCATGATTAATATACTGAACAAATTATTGTTCTTTGACAGATACTTCTATACTCCAAAGACTTTTCACTTGGTATTGAATTGCCTTGGACTGTCTCATAGCTCTTTTTTCAACTGACTTTTTGCACCTGTTTTTTTAAACGTAATAAATCTGGCATCCTTTGTAAGAAACTGTACCCACTTTTAGTTGTGTGTGTGGATACTTTAGTGGTATTTATCACAAATATACATTGGATGACACTTAGTTCATATTTAAACTTAGTAGTAAAAACTTAGTTCATATATGCATTTGTGAGAACAGAAAAGAAAATTTCTGTTAAGAAAAACAAAAGGGTGTAGCTGTGAGCGATTGGGTTCTGGCAAGCTAATTTAAATTTAGGCTGAATTTAAATAGCCCAAGGAAGTGAATGTTAGTAACTGAACATTTAGAAATAATATAAATAATTTTGTCATAGCTTAAACTGTAAAAATTAAAGATATAAAAGTCTGAAATAAATACAAGTATAAATCCATTGAATTGAAATAGTTATAAATATGTATATATTCTGTGCAGAGAAATATTTATGTAATCTATTTTAAGTGTATGAAATATCTTATTATATGTTTACTATAAAATCATAAAGCAAGTAGAATAAAAACTTAGAAGTAAGCATTTTGTTTCAAAATAATAGCTTTTTACTAAAAACAAGCAGAATTTCATAAATTATGTTATTTTACTGTCATATTTTTGAATCTAAGCAATACGCTTTTACATGAGCATGACTGATTTATTTCTATGTCTTAGAATTCTCAGAGAACTAAAAACGTTTTGCAAATCAGAATCTTCAAATGCTTATTTTTATCTTAAATCAGTATATTGGATTGAGAATGAAGAACATTTTAAAATGTTTTATACATCTATATACCAATGTGAAATTAGTAGGTATCATTTTTAAGATTCTAAATCACTTATCAAAGATAGGGCATTACACTCATATCAATATTTAGAAATGTATGAACTTTTTAAATGAAATCATGGGTCAATATAGAGCTAATCAATTTTGGTTTTATCTCTAGTTCCTGTAAGGACCTTAAAATGTATCACGTCTCCTTCATCCTTTAAGTAAATGGCAACAAACATGTATTTGACTCATCAATAAACTGCACTTATTAAAAACATTTGGGAGGTTAGAATGGCTTCAGCTTAGTTCTACCTATCAGAAGAGGCCACGTTAGAGGGGAATTAAATAATAATAGTGGTATTCATTAAATCCAGTGCCTGAGATTGGACTATGTCAGAGGCCAGGATGTGCATGCCTTTAATCCCAGCCCTCTAGAGGTTTAAATAGGAGGACCCCTGTGAGTATGAGGCCAGCTGGGGATTACAGAGTGAGTTCTAGGTCAGCCTGAGCTAGAGTTATACTGTATAAGAAAAAAAAAAGTTCCAGGTCAGCCTGGGCTAGAGTGAGACCCTACCTCAAAAAAAAAAAAAATAGGAGGGAGACATTCCTCAAGGGTACAGTCTTGCAAGATCCAATTCATTTTAATAAGTTTTTCCTCCAAGAACCCTGTAAGGTTCTCATACTTAAGAGACATGCACTCATGACTTTGGAAGAGGGCAGAGAAGAAATGATACTATAAGACACCCACAGGGATTTTTTTCCTTACATTTCCTCATCATGAGTGTCTTGTTATCTGTGTCTCCTCCAGAGAGCAGTAAGAAAGGTAAGAAATACTTTTTGAGGCTACAGCCCATGGAAAGACTCACCAGAGACATAATATAATCATAAGATTACTGAAGATATCTCCCCAACCATTTTACCATAAGATCAGAATTCTTGAGAAAGTAATGATGGATTATAATTGAAACAGCTGCAAGAAGAAATTGTATCTGTGCATGACTTCTTAATCAATACCCACAGCAACAGGAGAGGTGGAAGCAGATTAGAGCAATTGAGAACATCTGCCAAGCAATGGTATAGAAAATATTGAACTGAGCATAACTCCTATCCAGTTTACAAATGACTCATCATCAAAGGCCCATCTATCAAAGCTTCTATTACTTGATGTATCATTTTTTTATTCAACAAAATATAACAATGATTCCTAAAAGGAAAAAGAAATGTTGTCTGAAATGAGCAAACAGTCATGACAACCATGTTCAGATATTTGAATTTTGAAATTACCAGATAAGGGATTTAAAACCACTTGAATATATTACTCACTGCAATTAAAAATAGGCCACATATAAAATGATATAGATGATTATGGATAGCAGATATATATTTAAAACACTAGTAAAAAGATATGATAGATATAAAAACTAAATGAAGAAGAGAGATAAAGAATGCTTTTGATGGCATCTTCTATAGCCAGAATATGGCTGAGGAGAGAATTGGTGATTTTGAGAATAGATCCATAAAATAAATCACCAAACTTAAACATTAAGAGAAAAAAATGATAACAAGTGGATCAAAACATCCAAAAACTACAGGGTAAATGAAAGATGTATAGCCAAATTTGTTGACTTAGGAAGCTGAGGCAGAAGGATCATGTGTTTGAGATCAATTCTAGCTGCAATAAAATACTAACTCACAAAAAGCAGTAGCAGCAACAGAAATGACATCATCTAGAAAAAAAACAGTGAAAGAGAAAAGGAAGAAGAAAAAGAAAGGGTAGGCATACACGTACAGATCTGGAAGTATCAGAGGAGAATGAAAACATTAGAGGGTAGAAGAAATATACAAGGCACAAAGAGCCAAGAAATTTTCAAAGAAATAGGCACCAAACTACAAATCTAAGAGTCTAAAAAAACAACCATTTTAATAATATTAAAAGTATCATTTATGCCCGTTTCTTTCATTGTGAAGAAAATCAATGTAATACTGAATATACCTCAGAAGAAAAAGCACCTCCTTACCTATAGAGAATTAAGGGTGATCACAGTGAATTTTGCCAAAAGCCATACAGGCAATTTATAACATGTATGGAATAGTAAAGCAGTAAAGTAAAAACAGCAGCAATAACAATAAATCAACCTCCAGTTGTGTATATAAAGAGTTATCATTGAGAAGTATAAGAAAAATTAAGCATCTTGTAAAAACAAAACACAAGGGAATTCTAGTGTAGAATGTCCTTCATACAAGATCTGGTAAAGGAAATTCTTCAAGAGAAGAAAAAACATCACATCAGTCAGAACATAAGATCTATTAGAAAATAAATAAATTTAAACATGCCCTCTTTCAAAATCTTATGTTTATTTGGTGCTGGGCAATGGTTCATTCAGTAAAGATCTTGACACACAGGTTTGAGGAACTCAGTTCAGCTCCCCTAGCCGCTATGAAAAAGCACATGTGCAGTCCCAGTGCTGGGGCAGTGGATGATGAGAACAATCCAGGGACATTCAGGTTCAGCGAAAAAGTCTACTCAAAAAAGGAGAGCTGTTGAGAAAAAAAGGTAGATTTCTGGCATCCATATGTATGTCCCCACACACATGCATGTGCACACACACTTATGGCCACGCCATACACACATACACATCCAAAAAATATTGTTGTATAAAGAGAACATTCTCTAACCAAAATGAGAGTAGTATTAACATATGGACATAAAAATGAGTTTTATGGGCATAGTATATCCATTTAGCCAGATAAAGTAGCCTTTTCCACCCCAGAGCTTTTAAATTTCCTAGCTGTAGACTTTTCATTAGTTTTTCAGTACCATCCATCTTCCCAGAATCCCCCCAAGTTACAAATTTACTAAAATAACTGAGTACCTTGAAGGACATATGATCAAACTATCCACATGCATGTAAATCATAGTAGATTTAAGCTAGAAATCAATAAAGGAAAAGAGTGTTCACTTTTTAAGCTCTTTTGAGATTAGGGCATACACTTTTATACAGGATCTCAATCAATGAAATCTTAAGAAAAAATACAAATGTATGCTAATCTAGGTTAAACTGATAATACATTTTATCAAAAATGTCAGGTATGATTAAATCACTGCTTTAGAAGGAAATGTTTAAAATTAAATGAATATATAAAAACAAAAGCAAAAAATCAATATCTCAGCTTCCACATTACAAAAAGAGAGGAAATGAGATAAAATTAATGCTAAAGTAAGCAGAAGAAATTATAAAACCTAAGCTGGGAAACTAAATTGCAATTGTGAAGTGAATGCAGAAAAATCCACGAGGGAAAAAAGCTTGCTTCTTTGAAATGATCATTAAAATTGACATATCTATCAATTGATTATGTTTGATTAAATTAAATCAGATAAAGAAATGTCTATGGATATCTATGGGGATTTTTTTATCTGATTTAATTTCACCAATCATAATATTCTTTTGTTTCATCCGTGTTATTGAAATGTCAACATTTCATCTTTTATGTACCTGAACAGATCAATTCCATATACGTATAACAGATTTTTGTTATCCATTTATCACTTCAATATATTTAATTTATCACCTTTCAGCTGATTCTAACTTTTGTTCATTATTAATACTGGTAAAAGACACAGGCTTGAACATATTTGTCTAAATTTTTTTGGATATTTACCTGTGTCAGTAGTATTGTATCACGTGGTACTTTTAAAGTTTTGATTTTTTTGTGGAAATTTTACATTGTTTTCCATAAAAGTTCAATTATTTATGCACAATATGTGAAATGTGAGGAACAAGTTGATCTCATAGTAGAACTCTTGTTTCCATAATCTGAAAAGGTTAAAAGAAGAGTCCTGAGGAGACATTGTTCAAAATCTTCACAATTACATTTAGAAAATAGGAAAAAGTTAAAGAGACCTATTGTACAACATGAAATCTGTAGTAAATATATTGTAGTTTTGAAAAAATAATCCATAAAAGGTGTTGCTAAGTGTTTTCATGACAAAATAAAATTATGAGGGTGATAACACATTAATTGGCTAGATTTTACCTTTCTACAATGTAGATGTGCTCCAAGGCATCACCTGTGGGATACATAAAAATTCTGTTGCTAAATTGAAAAATATGTATATATTTAGTCTTACTAATCATGTAAGCAAGAATAAAAATATTAATATAAATTAATAGCAATAACTATTATCCATGAGAGATCCAACAAGCCCCAAAGGGAATCAGAGTAAAAGGTTAAGGCATTTTAATACTTGTGATTTGTATAATCATACAAGTCTATATTTTCAAAAATGATAACAGAGATTATGTAGCTTATATTCATCTCATAAATATTTACTCAATAGGAATTATTCATTTTCCACCCTATTCTAGTCATAATGGTTAGAATTAAAAAGCAGTCAATCTGGAATTTTTATTATGGTTATATTTTGATTGCTCAGTGTTTTTACTTTAAAACATTTACACCTATGACTCTATATAATTAGTAACCATTAAAATATTTTGGTACATAAATTATATTGTTACATAGAATTATGAAAGATTTAACTAGAATTTATTAAATTTAATGAACTTAGAATTTGTATACTAATGTAGAAATATTTTTATATAGGATCTTTTTATAAAAAAACAGTTTATAGTTAGATTACAACTATATTTTGTAATTGCATGCCTACTGAAAATAATGCTATTTTCATACAAGTACTGTTTGCTTCCTATTATGTTCATTTCTCCCCATAATGATTTAGTCTAGTCTTAACTTTCATCTTACAAAATTTCTGCTCTGGTTAAGTTGTTCAATTTAGTTATATATTTTAAGAAAGGTTTATTTTTTCAATATATTTTTATGAAATGCATCTTCTTTTTTCTATGAATCATTCAAATGCTTTTCTAACATTCCTGGATTTGAATTTGTATAAATATCACATTCCTCACTTCTCAAGTATTTTATACTTAACACATTTTATTTCTATGAGATCATTTTCAAAGATTTCACTTCTCCCACCATTCCATATTTATTCATGTTTATATTAGCATTTTAATAAGATACATATTATTATTCAGTAATAACAAGTGTTAAAATAAGAATACTTTCATTGTTTTGGGAAGTTACAATTACATTTAATTATGAACACATTTTCTTAGTCTCCTCTTTATTTTTTAGACACCTGGCAATGTGAAGAAGCAATCTGCCATCTCTAAGAAAAAAAAAATATATATATATATACATATATATATGTATATATATATATATATATATATATATATATATATATATATATAATATCTCTGAAAAGGGGTTAATATGGGTATAGAAGGAACTCAAAAAATTCAAACGTGAAAAAAAACCCTGAATAAAAAAATGGAAATAGACCTATATAGACATTTCATAAAAGAAGACATGCAAATGCCAAAAAGGCACATAAAAATAGTGTCACTAATCCCCAAGGAATTGTTATTAAAAACAGAAGGCTATATCGCTTCTATCATACTCAAAGTGTCTATTAGTAAATGCTAACCATAGCAAGTGATGGCAGGGGCGTGGAGCAAAAGGGACTTTTACACACTTGTAGATGAATGTACTTGTAGAATGTAAATGAATGGAGCCTTTGTAAAAGCCAGGTTAAAAGTTCTTCAGGGAATGTCTGCATGCTTATATACTGCAGCTCCTTTCACTGTAAGTAAAATATGGAAATAACCTAAGCATTCACCAACTTATGAATGAATAAATAAATTGTGATATAACTAAACAATTATCATTCAACCATAAGAATAATGAAATCCTGCCATTGTGACAGTAAGAATGGGGCTGAAGATCATTATGTTAATCATTATGGTACACTAGGCATCAGAAAATAAAGAATGAAAGTTCTTCCTTGTATAGAATTGGTAAAGGTTGGTCTTCTAAAAGTTGAGGTAAGACTGATAATTAGAACATGGTGAGAGCAGAGGGGAGAGGAGAAGAAAGATTTTGAAATTTTTTGCAACTTAGATATCATGCTTGAGGAGTTATTCAGGTTGATCTTTATTCATATGTTTCAATTGTATATACATATTAAATCATCATATGATACTTCATACATATGTATAATTTTGTATTAATTTTTAAAAGTATACATCAGGCTGGGGTGGTGCTCGGCATCTTTAGTTTCAGCACTAGAGAGGCAGTGGTAGGAGGATTGCCTTGACTTTGAGGCCAGCCTGAGACCTCATAGTGAATTTCAGGCCAGCCTGGGCTAAAGCAAAACCCTGCATTTATAAAAAGCATACATCAAAATAATAAAATCATAAAGAAATTTATAATTATAGATTAAAGCATCTAATGCCAAAAGAAGCCATGACTGGAAGAAGTTTTATTTGAAGGAAGGAAATTAAAAAAAAATAGTTACACTGGTGAGACCATAGCACCTAGTAACAAAGGTAAGTACAAAGAGCCTTAGTTGTTTCAGACCACACATGGAAAAAGCAGTTAGCTACCACCAGAGAATATCTATCTATCTATCTATCTATCTATCTATCTATCTATCTATCTATCTATCTATCTATCTATCTATCTATCTATCTACCTATCTATCAATCATCTATCATCTGGTGACATAAGGGGGATAGCTCACAGTAGGAAGCTCTTACAGAGATCTGATTCTTGGACAGGAACCACATCTAAACCAGAATCAACACGAACTTGGGAGTTAAACTGTAACAGATTTAATGGACTTAACAGGTACATATTTATTATCCTTCCTGCAGGAATGGAATACATATTCTTCTCCACAGTCCTGCAGCCTTCTCTGGAGAACAAAGCAAGTCTTCATTAAAGCAAAATGGAGTACAGGGAATGGCAAAGTACAAATATAGTTACCAAAGTCTTGGCTAGAACTACAGGGCAAAAAGATTTCTAAAATAGATACAAGCAGGAAGGTCAAAAGTCAAGTTATTCCTTTTTGCAGATAAAATTATCTCCACTGAAAAGACCGCTAAGATTCCACTAGAAAATTATTGGATGTGATAAGTATTTTTGGTAAAGTAAGAAGATAAAATTGGGATACAAAAATCTGTACCTTTTATATATACCAAATAATGAACTTGCTTCGAAAGCAGTAGAAAAAGTTCCATTAATGTGAGCTTCAAAATATCTAGAAATGAGGAAAGGAGCCTGTGACTGGGACTAGGGGTTGTCAGACTGATCAATTTTTCATAGGCTTAGACTCTCTCCCCTACCCCTCATGGCCTCTCTTGCCAGACTATGCCCACTACTTACTCAATAGGTTACATTAATTATGTGAGGATTTTATGTTTTTGAACCCAATTTGGTTTAGCCTCATACGTAAGCCATTCCCCTCCCCCCATCCCTTTCCCCTCATTCATAACCTCTCACTTCTTTCTACTAGTCTGCGTAGAATTTACGGTTAGCCTGGTTAAGGCCTGCATATGAGGGAGAATATGCAGAGTTTGGCTCTCTGTTCTTTTGAGAGAACACTTAGTAGGATTTGCTCCAAGTCAGACCATTTTCCCCTAAATTTTGATATGTCATTTTTACTTTCAGATGCATAGAATTCCATGGTGTAATATACCAGAGTTTTGTTATCCATTCCTCCATGGAAGGGCATTTTGGTTGATTCCAATTCTTGACTATTATGAATTGAGCTGCTATAAACATAGTTGCACAAATGTCTCTCTCCTGAGAAGTGACATCTTGCAGGTAGATGCCTAGTAAAGGGGTAGTTGGGTCCATTGATAGCTCTATGTCCATTCTGTTGATGAGACTTCACAGTGCTTTCCAAAGCGGTTGAATGAGCTTGCAATCCAACAAGCAGCGAATGAGGGTTCCTTTTTCCCCACATACTCTCCAGCAATTATTGTTGTTGGTTCTTTTTATGATTGCCATTCTGACTGGAGTAAGGTGGAATCTCATTGTGGTTTTTATTTGCATTTCCCTGATGCTTAAGGATATTGAGCACTTTCTCAGGTTCGTAAAGGCCATATGAGTTTCTTCCTCTGTGAATTCTCTGTTGAGATCAGTGCCCCATTTTGTGAGGGGGCAGTTTGAGTTTTTGTTATTAATTTTTTAGGTTCTGGAAATTAGGCCTCTGCCTGAGTTGTAGCTGGCAAAAATCATCTCCCAGTTTGAGGGGGGGTCTATTGGCTCTGAAAACGGTGTTTTTGACTGTACAAAAGTTTTTGAGCCTAATCAGGTCCCATTGGTTAAGTGATTGTTGCACTTCCTGGGCTACTGGAGATTTGCTCAGGAAGTTATTCACTATTCCTATCTCATGTAGGATTCCTCCTAATTTTTCTTCCAGAGTGTTTAGGGTTTTATGGTTAATATTGAGGTCTCTGATCCATTTGGAGTTGATTTTCTTGCATGGTGAAAGGAGTAGATCTATTTTCATTTTTTTTTACAAGTGTTTGTCCAATTTGCCCAACACCATTTGTTGAAGATGCTATCTTTAGCCCAGGATACATTGTTGGCACCCTTGTCAAAGATTAAGTAGCTGAAGTTACTTGTGATAAAGTCTGGGTCATCAATTCTATGCCATTGGTCAGATGGTCAGTTTTTCTGCCAGTACCATGCTGTTTTAGTTACGATGGCTTTGTAGTATGTTTTAATGTCAGGAAATGTGATACCTCCTGCGTAAGTTTTTTTCTCAGAATAGTTTTAGCTATTTGAGGTCTTTTGCCCTTCCAAATAAATTTTGAAATTATTTTTTCTATGTCTGTGAAGAAGGCAGTTGGGATTTTTATTGGCATTGTGTTGAATCTGTAGATCACTTTTGGCAGGATTGTCATTTTTACAAATGTTGATTCTCCAAAGTGACCTATGAGTTCCCAAAAACAAGACAGGATTCTGTCAAGGCTCTTGGATGCTCACCCCAGGCTGGAGGCAAAGCCCTATTGCTGAAGAAACTATAGAAAGACTTCGATCAGCATCAAGAGACCCTTCAAGTCCCAGAATGGTATCCAGCCCCCAGATGGTAGTTAGTACAGTGCTGGAAGGCACTGCATAAGCTGCCTGGGGAAGCTGGTCAATGACAGCTGGAGCAAACAAAGACCACTGGCATAGAACACAGCCTGTTGCCATGAGAAGGCTGACTACCCTTCCGACTGGTAGAGAACAGCTACCAGAAATGGATAACTTGTGCAATGGAGGAGCCAAAGCCTGGGGGAGGCAATCAACAATTTGGCCAAATATTCCATTTAGTGAGGGAGAGCCCTTAACTGGAACTAGGGACTTAGGGTGATATGCACTAGGAGCGGGACTCTGGGGCCCCCAATGAGAGATGCACTATGCGAGTGATTGAAGGAGAGGCTGCTAAAAATAGAATCTAGCCAATTCAAAAATGTGTATCTCAGTTAACCTATACTGATCTCACTCTCTGAGGGAGACTCTGTTTGTATCTTTTAGAATGTAGTGAGAGAGATGTGGCTCATCCAACCTTACAAACGAACTGCAGGGTGATAGCTGATATCCTGACAAGAGATGAGCCATCCCAGACATATTGTGGAGGATCCTTATGGAACCCATGAGATGAACAAGTGACCCAGGACCACAGCCAATCAGCCTACAAAGGATAAGCCAATGAGACAGACACCAATGATTTTCGACAAAACCTAAATCAGAAGTACAGAGACCCCCTAAGATCTCAACAATAAAACAGCCTTAATACTCACCCACCACAACTCAGGGAACTGAGTGGAAGAGGGGGCAGAAAGATTGTGAGAGCCTTAGTGGGGGAGAATACCCAGTCTTGGCCGCCCTCAGTAGCAACTCTGTAAGGCCGGCAGAACCTGGCTGTCTCCTTGGCTATCCATAGTCCTTTGCCCCAAGGAGTGATCCAGACTACCCAAGGAGGAGGATATCTAGCTGATCAGGAATGGGGAAGAGGGGCATTGGGGAATGGGGGATAACAACTTATTGTTTGCCCATTAAATAATGTAACTCATTATTGACAATAAAAAATAATTTTAAAATGTCTAGAAGTGACCTTGATCCTGGCAAAAGTAGTCTTTAATGAAAATAAGACACACACACACACACACACACACACACACACACACATACACAAAGAAAATGATGAAGAAACTAGAAGATGAAAATACTTTCCATGCTCAAGTAATGACAGAATTAATGCTTTAAAAATGGCTATATGTTTGGCAGATTCATCATAAACCCAACAAAATTTCAATGACCTGCTTCAAAATATGAGAGATGATGATAAAATTCAAAAGAAAGCACAAATGTGCAAATGATCAAAGTAATCCTAAGCAAAAACAGTAATCCTGAAGCTATCAAAATATCAAATTATACTACAGTGTTACAGTAAGAGGGACATCATTCTACTGACATAAAGTCAAGCATAAAGAGTATAATAGAGGAACTCAAACTCACATATTTGCAGCTATGTCATTATTGGTAAAGATATCAAATTTACATTGGAGAAAAGATGACCTTTCACAGAAATGTTGCTGGGAAAACTAGAGAGTTGCATGGAGAAAAATGAAACTAGATCCATATATTTCTTTCTGCACACCCAGAAAAACTATTGCTGTAAGCTGGAACAAAGACTACAGATTTTGAAACTATTAGAGAAAAATCTCCCTAAATTATGTTATAATACAGGCAGAGGCAAAGCTTTCTTTAAAGGGTTTCCATACAAGAAGAAATATTTTCAATATTTGACAAGTTATTTTTACATGAAATTAAAAAGGCTCAGCAAGCTTAGGGTGGTGGCTCACTCCTTTAGTCCCAGCACGCAGGAGGCAGGAGTAGTATGATTGCTGTGAGCTCAAGGCCAGCCTGAGACTATAGTGAATTCCAGGTCAGCCTGGGCTAGAGTGAGATAACCAAAAAATAAAAATAAATAAAAAATAAAAAAAGCTCAGCAAAAGAAGCAATTAGCAGTGTGAAGAGACCAGCCAAAGCTCAGAATTTTTTGTTCCACTATATATCAAACAGATGATTCATACCTGGGATATGAAAGAACTGATATAATTAGACCCCAGGAAACACTGACTGCATAGATGTGCATGTGAACTGAACAGTGCTGATTGGGGATGGGGGGGCATTGGGGAATTGGGGATAACAACTCATTGTTTGCCCACTGAATAATGTAACACATTATGGACAATAAACATATATTTAAGAAAAAAAAGAGGAAACACAATAAGTATCTTTTAAAAAAAATGGTTGAAGATTCTTAGCCCTCAGGGAAATTCAAATTAAAAATACTTTGAGATCTCCTGTAATGACAATCAGAATGGCTGTCACCTGTCAGACAAATGTCATCAAGTGCTGTGGGATGTGGGAGAGGGGAAGCCTTTTATCTACTGCTGGTGAGAATAGATGTTGGAAATCAGTATGGAGATTTTTCAAACAAACTAAATATAGAACTGCCAGATATTCCAGCTATACTACTGCTAGACAGATAGCTTCAGGACTCTATATCTTACTATTGATATTTTACATCCATGTATATTGCTGCTCTATTCACAATAACAAGGAAATTAAACTAACCTGGATGCCAGCAACAGAAGAATGAATAGTGAAAGTGTGCAAATGCATAATGAAATTTTCTTGAATCCAAAATAAAAATAAATAAATTTGTAGGAAAGTGAGTGGATGTGGAAATTTCTATATTAAGGTTAATTCAGATTCTGAAAAACAAACACCACCTGCTCCATTTCATAGGGGAGTCTTAGCTTTTCATTTTTATATATGTGTATATGTGTGAGACCAGGTATGTAGATAGCTCATCAAATTATAGGGATGGTCATGAGAATAGAAAGGTTGCCTGAAAAATTGGGGAGAGGGATTTTTCAGAAGGTAAAAGGAATGCAGATGACATGAAAGTGGAAATGGAGATACTATGTGTAATGGATACAAGCAGGTGTAGCATGTGAAATGGGGGAAACAACAAAGTATGTATGAAAATGCCATTCCAGTTTTTAAAAAAGTGAAAACTGTAAAATATGAAAATATAGTCTGCTATGTTTCAAGGAAATACGTACTGAAACTGCTTTGAGATAACTATCATCAATAACTATCAACAAGAAACCAAATGATAACAAATGCTGGAGTTTATGTAGTGAAAGAGAAGCCTTATACACAGCTAATGGGAATGTAAACTTATCCAGCTACTATGAAAATTAACATGGAATTATGTCACAAATCTAAAACTAGAACTAAGATATTATTCAGATATAGCACTTCTGGGCAAACATCCATAAAAAACTTAAGTCAGCATACCACAGAGATACATATATACATTGCTTATTATTGCACTATTCACACAAGAATTCTGAAGACAATGCTATTCAGCAGAGACCAGCAAGCCAAGAAGTGCCCATCTGTGCAATAGTGGCGCTTAACCCAGGTGGGTAACCAATAGCTTGCTGATTGGCTAAGAGATCATCTCAGTGACAAGGAACCCTTTGCTGGAACTGGGATCCAAGGTATAATCTTATGGAGACCAAGAACCTAGACTCCAAGTGGAAGCTCCCACTAACCATAGGCCCATAGAGAACCTATACCAATTAGAATCTCATCAAATTAATAATGTTTGTCTCATTTAACCTATACTAATCTCACTCTTCATTGGAGATTGTTTGTATTTTTCAGAAGGCAGTGATTTTGTTGAAAATTGATAAATATAGTAGATATAGAAGGCATGTTTCAATTTACAATGCATCATATTTTTATGATATTTAGGTAAAATCACTTAGAAATTTCAAAAGTTCATGTGATGTTAGAAACTGAATAAAATAGTAACTAGAAATCATTATACTTCTTATACTACCTACTTTACTGCAAATATGTCAGAAATAAATGATGAAACTCTGTCAATGTTAAAATGATAGTGTATGGGGATTATATTTATGACTATTGTATTTTTGTGTAATGTCTTTTATTCTGATGTTTTTGTGAGAATATGTATATTATCAATCTAAAAATGCCAACTCTTATAGCCAACACATGATTAAATATGAAAAAAAGGCCTCTGAGATAGCATACTAACAAAGGTATTTGTGATGATTTCTCCTTCAAATTGATTTTCTTCTTTTCATGCTTCACCACTTTTATTGTTTCTTGGGATGTCCATTTCTGGTTGATTACCACCAATCATAAGTATTGTTTCAATAATTCCCATGTCATCAAACATTTCAGTAAATCCAAATGTTTCCTTTGTTCTTGAATGTTGCCCTGTAAATGAGAATCATCCCATTCATTATCTTAAGATTTGTGAGAAGCCTATTCCACTTTCCTCATGTGCCAAACATAAATACAAAGAAAGCTTCACTGTATTAGTGACAGATATATGAAATTTTTCCAGGATTATGTGGTCAGTTTGGTCTCCAATGCAGTGTTCAATGGTGGACTTTTTGGGAAATGATTGTATCATGAAGACTCTGGTCTAATCAATGAGTTAATCTGTTGATTGATTTATGATTTGATGATGCTATTGGTAGATGGTGGAGACCAGGATATAGGACCCTACTGGACGAAGGTGTCAGTGGACACTCCAGAAGGTATATGTCCTAGCCCTTTCTTCTCACACCAGTGCTTCTGGATCACTATGAGGTGAGTAGCCTCCTCCACTACACACAGCCTCTGCTATGATGTTCTGCCTTACTGTATTTATAAAATAATATGGCTAATTTACCATGCACTGGAACCTCTGAAACCGTAAGAACCAACACAATTGTTAGATATGTGAGTTAAAACATCAGCTAGGTGTGTTTGAACATGCCTTTAGTCCCAGCAGTCGCGTGGCAGAGGTAGGAGGATTACTGTGAGTTTGAGACTATCCTTAGACTACATAGTAAATTCCAGGTCAGCCTGGGCTAGAGTAAGACCCTACCTCAAAACCAAACAAAGCAAAACAAAAAGTTAAAAACAAAACAAAACACAGTGGTTCTTTATGATCCCTTGTTTTATATGCCCTTCCTTTGTTGATTCCAAGTGTGAACACTATCCAAGAGGAGACAATGTGTCCTCAAACAGAAAGTGTTTGTACCCAGGATACTCTCTAATACTAAACTCAGGAGAAGAGAGGATTAGAGATACAGCATTAAGGTCAAGAACTAGACTTGCATGAGAGGACTTGTGATTTTGAATGCTTTTCTCCAATTTTCCTCTTATATTATTTATCAGATCATCCAAAAGTAGTAGAAGAGAGTTCTAAAGTACCCATATAGGTGAAAAAAAAACTATGCAAAGTTTGCCATTTTATTTTTACAGTCATCAGCAATGCAAGGCAGGAAATAACTGACCTTTCACCTAATTAAAATAATCTTGTTATGAACTCAATAAATTGATACTAAGAAATATTTGCTTTCTGGTAAGGAGAACAATTATTATACATTAACTCTGAATTCGGGAAGCCAAATGATTTCTACTTCTGGATAACTGTGTTAACTTGTTTAAAATAAATCAAATAAATATGTTGGACATTATCTAGGTGACTATGGAGAGTTAAAATACTGTAAACATTTGAAAAGCATATTTTCTAACATTGATACAAGTATATGCATAGCAAAAGGGCCATCGATGAGAACAGTGGTTCATCTGCTAATAGGAGCCAGCCATAGTTCCAAGTATTTATGCCAATTCAAACCTTTCCAAATGTAGCCTTCCCCTTTTAATTCTCCCAAACTACCTGGCACCATTTGTAATTCTTCAGTTTTACCGGTTGCTAGATTATCCATATTTCCTCAGCTGACAATTGCTTTATGATTCAGTGGCAGAATGAAAATCATATGCAGCTCCTGAGTAATTGAAAACGGTGGTTGAAGACAGACTTGTTGTGCTCTGTGCAGTGATTATATCTGGAAACACATCTTCAGTCGGCACAAATCCCAAGACACACTATGCTCTTCCAAATGCATTCCACAATTCCTCAAGATTCTACACCAAGTACTCGGGTATTAAATGGAAATTGCAAGGACATATGGTTGGTTCAAATAAGCTTCCATAGAGGCACACACTTAAATGCCTTCATTTAGTGAAATCCACTTGATGAAAAATAAAATTGAATTGACATCACATAGTAATTCATAGTTTGTACACCAAATGTTTCACTTATTCAAGCTAAGTCTGCCACTTTAATAGCTTTAACTTAAGAACCTTTCACTGAGAATTATAATTCTAGAAATATTGTAACTTCCTCCTTCACTTTAGGCATTTGGCTGTATAATAATGAAGTAAATTATGCCTCTTATGTATAATTATGCTTAATTTTTGCATGAAGCATTTCATTTTGAAAAGCCATTACCTTAAGAGAAAACTTAGAAAATGCACATTGACTATTGCAGCTAATTCAACAAGAAACCAAAGATTTTTTCTTATATCTTAGAAAGTACCTTAAATTTCAAAGTTCAATAGAAATACCCATGTGTATACTTTGGATTTAATTTCCTGGTGTATAGCTCTTTTTCCATGTAACAGTTAACTTCAACCCCTTTCCCTCTCTTTTGAGCTGGCCAATATATGCTTTTTCTAATCTTTTGTCAGTCTTTAAAATTTTTTAAATTAATATATTTTTATGAATAATTATATACATTGTATGAGCAAATCTTGTGAAGGTGTCCCCATTCCCCTCCTCTCTGTCCCCTACCCACTGGGGTCCCTCCTCGGTGTGCATACTGGATCTATCCCTAGGTTAGGGGGTTATGAAGTGCAACAGAGGTAGACAGCTTTTTTTTCTTCCCTCTTTGTGCATTGTTACTGAGGGGGGCCGTGTCTCTGGATATTCTCCCCCACCATGGCTCTTACAGTCTTTCCACACCCTCTTGCACTCAGTTCACTGACTCATGGTGGGTGAGTTTTAAGTCTGCTTTATTGGTGAGATCTTAAATATCTCTGGACTTCTGCTTTGGGTTGTGTTGGGTATTGTTGGTGCCTGTCTCCATTGACCTTATTTTAAATTTAATCTAAAACGTCCTCATTTTCCAAAACTCAATTCAGCCATCTTCATTTCTATGCCCAAGGCCTAGAGCAGGTCAATTCCAAATATACCTAGAATGGATATTCTTTGAAGATCTCTTTTCCCACCTCATACAAAATGAATCTACACCTCCCTGAACCAACACACATGGAAGTAACATTTCTAATTTGTGTGATTGGCTGAGATATGAGATGTGGTAGTTCATGAAGTACAAGTTCTCACAAGCGCCTCTTTTTTTTCGGTTTTTCGAGATAGGGTCTCGCTCTATAGCCCAGGCTGACCTGGAATTCACTATGTAGTCTCAGGGTGGCCTTGAACTCATGGTGATCCTCCTACCTCTCCCTCCCGAGTGCTGGGATTAAAGGTGTGTGCCACCATGCCCGGGTTTTTTAAAAATATATATTTTATTTATTTATTTTCTAGCAGAGAGAGAGAGGAGAGAGAGAGAGCGAGAGAGCGAGAGAGAGAGAGAGAGAGAGAGAGAGAGAGAGAGAGAGAAAGAGAGAGCACACCAGGGCCACTACCAATTGGGTCTGGTTTATGTGGGTACTAGGGAATTGAACCCAGGGCCTTAGGCACTGGAAGCAAGTGCCTTATCTGCTGAGCCATCTCTCCAGCCCCAAGCACCTCTTTTGTATGACTTTCTTTCAGTGAAATGTGAGGGGAAATTCAAGAAAAGGGTAGATATCTCAAGGACAAGGACTGATATATCCCCTTCCATCTAGGAACAAGTTTTTGTCACTTCACAGATAATATGACATTGAGAATACATGAAACATGTTGCTTAAAATAAATAATATATAAGGTGTTAGAAAAGTTATATTTCATGAAACATTTAAAATTCATCATCACACAGTGATTTTGTTCTTAAAGAGTTACTTCTCTTTAAGAACCTATTAGACTATATCGATAAGAAAATACTCAACAACTTTACCACACTTTCTCATATAGAAACATTTATATACTTTTTGAGTCTGATACATGGCTAGGAAATGTTAACATGTTTGCAGAAATTTTTCATAATTAAACACACTTTTCATAAAAACCAAAGCACTGCAAAAAGCATGCATTAAGCACAATGTGTTGAGTAGTGTCCAGAATGTAAAGAAAGACTGACCTCCAAGATACTACTCTCTGAAGGGGGAATCATTACCCAGACCACAGAAGTGGAGAGAGGTGTCTTTAAAGAAAACTCTCAAGATTTAAATTGAAAATATCCTTATACAAACCAGCTGACACAAGGAATAGTTGAGAGGCTACAAAAATTACTGGAAATGGCTGATTCTGGATGTTGTGGCGCCAAAATGAAGACATGAGGCATAAAAAATACACTCCATCCAGAAGAGCTGTTGGCACACGTGAACTGAGAGCAGCAAGTGGGGAAGATTTCCACAAGGAAGACTGGGTCACAGCCAGATCCACTTTACAGAGGAAGGACAAAGAGGGAGAAACCAAGACTATACTAAGAGGAAAACATGTCAGCCCATATTCAGGGACAGAGATTAAAAAGCTGCAATCTAAAATAATAATAATAATAATAATAATAATAATAATAATAATAATAATAATAATAATAATCTTATAGAAAATAGAGAGTCTGCCTCAACAGCTCCCACAGCTAGAGACCATTTTCCCTGCCTGTCTTTATACCCTCCCTAGAGTAAAGCATCTTAGACCAGGGATGAGCCCTCAGAACAACTGAAAGGCCAGCTGACTGTATAGCTGATTACCTTGAAAGAAGCCCGTGTCTGATTCAGCCCTTAAATGTGAGCTACTCCTTTTGCTGTCTCTGTAATTTCAAACAGAAGTGTAGGAAAAAAAAAAAAAGGATTGTATCTGTGTACCAATTTCAAGTCGACTACCTGGTTTCCAAAGGAAGGACTGCTTCATCCCTAGTACAGAATAAAGAAGGAAGAAAACGAGAATGAGAGGGAGGATTAATGATTTATAGAAATTTCTGTTTCTTCCTCAAGATTGACAATTCAGAATTGACGATTAAAAAACAGGTTTCTGACCTGAAATTTTACATAAAACCTATATGAAAATACATATTTATTTTAATTTATTTCTCTCTTTTAATCTATTCAGACATCTATAGATAAAAGAATGGTTATATTTAATCATATTCACACAATGAATACAAACTATTTAAGAATTATTATAGAAAACATTTTGCCAGATGTTATGTTCTTCTCTGTTGTAAAAAAAAATCTTCAGAAATATCTCCAAGCATATAATGCTTTAATAAACACAAGATGTTTCCCAAGCCATAGTTTATGGCATTTCCAGTGTCAACACACAAAAAAGAAAAGAAACAGGCCAAAACATCTAATAGAAAAGAAGCAACTGAAAGGAACACAGTAAAATAATATCTTTGGGACTACAAAGAAAATTCTCTCTAATAAGACTATCCAAGATATTTTAGGTAAATCACCATATAAAATGCTATAAAGTACATGTGTGGCTCCACAGTAAACCACTTTTACTAGATTGGTAAAGGTTCTATCACAATTGATTTTTTCAGAGAGCCTCATCCCCCCCCACCTTAAAGCACCACCACAATGCCTGGTAGCAAGACCCTGTGGGTGGTGGCAGCCTCAGACAGTGAGGCGTACTTATGGCATCTATACCTGGATTTTACCACTTAAAAATATCTGGTAGATAATATAATACACATCAATCAATACTACATTGTAGGTATTTTAAGGACTACATTAGGAGCCCTTGGCCAAATGTAGATGGACCGTTCAACATGGTCTAGTTGGAAAAGTACGTTTCAGACTTACAAAGAGCAACTCACAAATAAGTTCCTGGCAGAGAGCCTGCTTGTGCATTGAGCTATGTCTATAGCTTTCCTGAATCTATATTTATCATACTTTGCTTACGGTAGGCTCGTTAAACCCAAGCATGCTATTGCTACTTCAAAGAAGGCTCGGATTCACTCAGGCATGTTGGTGAAGAGTTGACAGCATCCTAAGCCAGCTTTCAAGGCCTCAAACAAGTGTCCACAGACAGCCTTAAATTAGATCCCTTAAGCTTGTTTCAGATTTATTTTTCTGCTCTATGTCAGAGTATGTTTATAAAGAACCAGAATCTCTGGCTGACTCAGAGAGAAGCCCTTTTAGGGTCCCATTAGCATTTCTGTCACTATCCATGGGATGTGCACGTCCCTTCATGACTGCCGAACCAAGCAGGTTTTAGGAATTTATTCCATAATTATCAGTGGTTTCCAGGACTCCCTCGCACTACGTCTTGGATTTGTCGACCTGTGACAACAACGAACCAGGCACATATTCAATTTTACATCTAGTTTTATGGAGCAGGGACATAAAAACTGGTCATGTAATGTGATTTTCTTTAGGGAAACATGGAGCAGTTTTCTTCTCTGTTACACAAAATATGCCACATTGGGGCAGCTTTTATTCAAGCATTGCTTTGTTATACAAAAATCATACCTATGCTTGTAAACTATGTTGCAAAATTAAAACCAAATTAATAGCATGATGATTTCTTTTCTATTTTCAAGTGTAAAGAGAAGATAACATTGCTCATAAAAATTATTTTATTTAAATTTTAAAGAAAATATCCCTGAATCAGAAATCAGATTAGAGAACAATTATCCTTATCTGAAGTTTACATATTTCATATCCATGGCATTTGTTTCATGTTTTTGTAACATAAATCTGGTACAGTAATTCTGACGAGTCTTTGATAAAATATATTCTTGGACGATAGACTTCTTTTTACCAACAGAAATGCAATTACCTATCCTCAGGTTAATGTACTTGTAAATGACTATTCTGAGCACTCATTCACTTTTCTGATATCTCTAATAAGGAAAGATAAAAACGTTTGTCTCTCAGAACCTAAAAGCAATGATATTCAGTAAAGTGAGACTTAATTGGGTAATTCCTGCCTTTGTCTCTAACCAGTTATGTGACTTTAGGTACATTATTTAAACTTTCTAAACACTAATTTTCTTTTCTGCCTGATAATCTTAATGATCTATTATACCATGATTGAGAGGCATCGTTGAAGCAGCCAGCACTAATGATGTCTCAGATTGATTAACATGTAATTAATACCAGCCCTCCCATTTCCATTGAATTTGTTCTCTCATCCATTATGCTAATTTCATTATTTTACTAATAGTACAAGTCAAGAGGATTCCATTATGTTTGTTCATGAGTATATCCAGAGTCAGTGTAGTGAGAGGGTTCCCCTTTCTGAGGTTGGATTGTTCTAAGTAGTTACCGTCTACTTCTCATTGTCTTGTTTTCTTACCTTTAGACAAAAAGGTCATATCTTAATTTTGCCTTACTCTCTCAACACATGAAGGAAATCCACTCACGTTCAACAACACAGATTTTTCATGTGATTATTATTTAACTTCATTAGGAAGAATTATGATCATCATATTTTTTTAAGACAAAGTCAGGATCGACAGGGTGGCTTTAAACTTGTGATCCTCCTGCCTGAGTCTAGGTATATGTCTCCATGAAAATGTGATGTATTTGTTGTAACAAGGATACTTTAATAAAATCTGTTTTATTTATTTAAATTAATGTGTGTGTGTTGCCCATGTAAATGAATGCCCATCTGGATTTATGTCTTTGTACGGATGATTAGAGCATTGAACCCTTAACTACTAAGCCATCCTCTAGGCCCCATGTGCCTTTTTCCCCTATGGTAGTGTTTGACTCATGCCAGGTATTCCAGGAACTCACTCTGGAGCTTTAGGCTGGTCTGGAACTCGTGGCAATCTTCCTAATTTACCCTCTTGAATCTAACCTTTTTTTTTTTTTTGACCTCAGTATTAGGACCTGCAATACTCAGATTCATGTCTTTTAAAAAAAATCACACAATGTAAGAAAAATTTGTTTCAGAAAAAATGGATATAAGAAATTCAAAAACATCTGAATAAATACATCCTCTAGAAATACTATCAGCTGAACTAACTTGGCCTGACACAGAAGCCAAAGGGGAATTTCTGCAGTTTAGATGCTGCTTCAGGAAGTTTGATGAGCTTCACTCACATCATATCCTGTTTATGGAGAGTTCCACTCAAGGTCTATTGAATGAAAACATTGTAACTGAAAATGAAGGCAATGATCCCAGACTAAAATTACGTTATTAAGATTTTTTTTCAGTTTATTCAAACTAAATGGGAAAGGGCCCAGCAACACCAATTTACTGAAGCCACGGGATCTAAGGACTTGTGTGTGGGTTCCATTTGCAGACAACCCACTTCTATTAAAATTGAATTAACTAAGGGGTTTTATACAATGAAAGCTATTATGGAGAAAGTGAACATACAGGTGGTAGGATAAGGGCTTAAATGAAATATCTAAGGGAAATGATAAAGCTTCTACAATATAGAGTAACACAAGCTAGTCAGACAAAAAGAAAGCATCATGTAAAAATGCACCAAAAATAGATCTTCTATTTCCCATTTCTAACAACGTTTTTAAACAGTTATTTTCTTTTTGCATCTCTGTGCATAGTATGAATGTACACAAACCATGGTGCATGTGTAGAGATTGTCAGTCCTCTGCTTTTTACACAGGATCTCTCTGGATTCACAGGGCTCCACTTCCCAATGCCATAGGCTTAATTGTGATTACAGACCCATGTGCCTTTTTGGGTCCAGCTTTACATGGATCAAACTTGGGTCAGGAGGCTGGCAAGTAAGCATCATTTACTGTTTTTGTTTCTTTTTTTTCCCCTTTTTTTCTTCCCCTTTTTAATGTGTCCTTTATATAGGAATGCCATCCTGAGAGCAGACCACTGCTCTTTATGGAAGCCTCCTCAGGCATTTTCCTTAAATTCAATAGCAATGGCTCTCTGTCAGGGTCTTTTATTTGTGTACATGCTGATAGCATTATTTACTGGAAACCTCTTAGAGAGAAGCTGTGTGTATACATATGTGAGGCTCAGCCCTATTTAGAATCACCATCTAGAGATAGAGATTTGAAATCGAAGTCAAGGTATGACAATTAATTGAGCTGTCAGTATTAACATTGTGATGTATATATACACCCTGAATAAAAAGGAGTTTCAGATTTTCAAAAAGCTGAATACTAAAAAAATGTGTAATTCTTTGTAAAACTATAATATAGACTCAGGAGGCTATGGAAGATAGTAGGATCACAAATTCAAGTTCAAGGGCAGCCTGGGTTATGTGGGAGACCTTGTTAAAAAGAAAAGGCAGAATACAGAATTGTAAGATCAGGTCATGTTTAATTTACTATAGTTCAATTTACAGCGTTTCAATTTTACAATGATGCTAAAGTGACAAGACACCTCATGTTTTGTACTTTGATTTTTTTCTAGGCTAGCTCTGTGTGGTACCCTAATTTGTTAAGATGCTGGGACATGAAAGCCACCGTCAGCACGATGACCACAAGGATTAAACCAGGACAGCACACAGCAACACACTGCTACACTAAGCTATGAAGTTCAGTTGGTTAGTTTTATTTGAATTATTTTATAGTCAGCGTATATTTATGGCACAGAATAATGTGTTTCATTCTCACATCTTCATTTTGGTATAATATCACATTTTTTTCTTTATTGTTCATAATGATTTACATTGTTTAGTGGGCCAGCCATGAGTTGTTATCCCCAATTCCCCGTTGCTCCCCTTCCCCATCCCCAGTCAGCTGGATATCCTCCTCCGTGTGCCGTCTGGATCAGTCTTTTTGATCATAACCACATCCTATTAGCCACCCTTGTCCTCCCCTCCTTTCCCTCCCACTGCCCCTCTTCTTTCCAAGTAGTACCCTTCTACTTTAATGTTCTTAAACATATTTGACCTACGGGATTGTCAAATTATATTAGATTTATTTAGACACCACCCTATTGGAAGTCTGTATAAAAAAAGCATGAAAATGAATATTTTTAAATACATCAACGATCAACACAAATAAAATTGTCATTTAAAAAGGCTTTCTATAGGAAACTTAAAAACACTCACAAAAATAGAATGAGGAATTTAATAATGAAATCCTTCACATTTCACTCAGATACACTTTTCCTGGAGGCTTAACACAGTCATTGGTTGTGTTTTCATATATTCTTGTCATAAGAACAGTCCTGGTTTGACTGATTGAAAAAGAACCAAGTCAACTGTTTATAATTTGACATATACAGTTACTACAGAATTTTCCAGAAACTAGCTTCTGGCTTTTAACATATCTCAGGGTATTTTTAAGTCCATGTGTTTTAGAATTGGGTATCAGAACATAAAAGTCAGCAATATTATTAATGAATCCATCTTTCCAAAGAATTTAAGGTGTCCCTCAAATATTTGTGTTTCTCTAAGCTGCTATCTTGGTTTTGCTCTCTGATGAGATCAGGGCATGCCATTTCCTGTCAGTATCCCAAGGCAGGTTCCATGGAAGCCATGCCCTCTAGTTGCAGGTAACTGCATTGGCTTGTTTTCCAGCTGGGTCTTTCCTCAAGGTGACAAAAGAGTAGGCCTGTGCAGGAAGCTGAGGGAAGCCCTGAAGTAATGTCTGCACTGATGCTCAGACCTTATCCTGAAGTCTTGGGCAGTTAGCTACTTGAAACATATCCTGTATGCTATTTGATGCCACTTCTATGTCTGCTTTGGGCCAGGAAGTCTTGAAAGTTCAATGTCCTTTAAATTTTAAGAGCAAACTGTTTAAATGGCAGCCTCTTGCAGGAGAGTCATAGAAATGTCCTCAGTGTATGGTTAAGCAGAGAATGGATGACATTAACTTATCACTAAAAATAGATAATGGAGAATTCTCCATTACAGGCTACCAGAGTTTCCCTGTTAACTCATTAGTGCAAGGTAAAAATCGCATCATCAGAGTCACTAGATATGTGTGAGTGTGTGTGTGTGAGTGTGTGTGTGTGTGTGTGTGTGTGTGTGTGTGTGTGTGTGTGTGTAAAATGCTCTCTAGAGAGAAAATGTGAGCTTTACATTCCAATCCCTTCTGCCTTGCTCTCAAGTAGTCTATCTTCTGGAACTACTGGCTTGTCTATAATGAATCACATCTTTGAGATGTCTTCTTAGAGACTGGGTGGCATGTGAATCTCATAATCCTTCCTTTATCCTGTGTATGATAAAATTAAGCAACTCAATAGTACAAACCTCTACTGAAATAAGCAAAGGGATTCAATGGATTGAGATATTATATCACCCAAAGAAAACTTCAATTGCCCAAAAGACCAAAGGTGGGGGGAAGAGATAGGCTGCCTACCTTGGGAAAGGAAAACAGTGTGAAAATTCTACAGAACAAATAAAAATAGTCCTACTAGTCCAACTCTTGAGGCTCACATCTGAAGGAAACTAAATTTGCACTCCCATAGTCACAGCAAAACAGAAACACCATCATTATCCATCAATTTGTTAAAAAATGTCTTGGTATCCATTAGCAATGAAGTGCTATTAGGCCATCACAAAAGACAAAGAACATGCTGACCATGGATGACTGGAGATCAATCACTGTTTTAGTGATTTAATCCTTCACATAACAAAAATGGCACATCATTTTCCAGTATATGCAGTATATGTGATCTAAAAACAACAACAAAATGACAGAAAAAATTGTGACTCAAGGGCTGGCGAGATGGCTCAACAGTTATGGCACTCGCTTGCAAAGCCTTATGAACAGGGTTTGCTTCCCTAGGAAAGACATTGAGCCAAATTGCAGTGTCACATGCATCTGGAGGCCCTGGTGACCCCTTCTCTCTCTCTCTGTCTCTCTGTCTCTCTCTCTCTCTCTCTCTGATTACAAACAAATTAAAAAAAAACTCTGAATACAATGATATTTGACAGTGGGAAACAGTATGTTGGTAGAAGAGGAGAGGGAAAGAAAGATTAATAAGTACTAAAAGTACTAAAGTAACGGTAGACAGGAGAAATTCTAGTGTCCTGTTACACAGTGGGATGGCTAAAGATGATGATAATGACAATGCACTATGTGAAAAAGCTAGAGCAAAAGATTTTTAACATATAGATATGTTTAACCTGGTTCAAATAATACACAGATTATACTTGTTACAAAGTAAATATGTACTTTCCTGTGTTGTTCTCTGCCAGATAAACTTTAACCTAAATGGAAAAAATAGACACATGTAATTGTAGACAATAAGATGTCTAGTTCTGTGACTCTTTGAATATCTGGTTGGCTGGAACAGAAGATAGAGGATTCACAAATCTCTCCTACGTCAGCATGGTTTACAAGTACTAGAAAGCAACGGACATCCCTCAGTCACACACATGGCCTCTCACTGAAGCTAAAACGAACAGTCCATTAATTGTGTTCTAGAAATGTCAGGCCTTGTGAGG
>PVHP010009602.1:0-50054 GCA_004024765.1 Zapus hudsonius
ATGAGAAAACAGGAAAGAATAAACCATATTCAAGTAATAGGTAATATACACACATTTCAACAATAACTCTTAACATCAATGGTCTCAATGCCCCAACCAAAAGATACATACTTGCATACTGGATTAAAAGGCAGGATTTGCTATAAATGTTTAGATTTGTATGTGAGTCAGATTAAAAGTCAGTAGTAGAGGCTGGTAAGATAGGAAGGGGAAATAAGGGAGGGAGGAGAGAGGAGACTTAAGGGGAATGTCCTGTGTATATATAAGTCGACAAACTGATTACTGAGGGCACAATGGCCTAAGCAGGGGAAGGGATTGAGTAAAGGAGGGGTGGGAAAAGGGTTAATCAAAATTCAAGAGGTTTAGAATAAGCCATATGGAAACCTACTTCTTTGGATTATGGAGCATCCTGAAGCCATATATCATTACTAGGAAATTTTCAGTTACAGGGATGGGATACCTCCCAGTGAGTTGTTAGCCAGGGAGGTTCTTGATGCCCCCAAAACATTACAGACCATTGTCAAGGCTCTCAGATACACATCAGAACAAGATGGTAAGGCCCTACTTCTGAAAACCACAATGCTTGGGATGCAATACACTAATAAATCAAGCTGGAGCTGAGCTGGAAACCTCCTCTCTGTTAACCAGATGACAGGAAGCTGGGGAAAGCTGTGGCTGCCTGCAGCCCTATGGAAGAGAGAAGTCATCAACAGTGATAAACAGCAGTAGACTTTGCAAGCCTTAATATTGGCTAGCCAGGCCAAATGTGCCAACTGGTGCAATAGTGGCACGTCTGTGATGGGGAAAAACCAATAGTTCTCTAATTGGACTGGAGGCCTGCTCCATGGGAGGGAATACATGCCTGGTGCTGAAGACCTAGTCAAAAGCATATTGTGGGGGATGTCATGAGCCCTTGGGAAGTAACAACTGCTGTTGTCTGCCTTCATACATATATTATGCCCACCAAACTACCTTATAAACACCTTTTTAAGGAGTATTATTATAGTATATATTAATAATAATTTATTAATGCTACTCTCACTTTTGGCCAGAGAAGCTTTTCTTTTCAGATGGTGGTGACGACCAGGATGACTCAGACAGCACCATAATGCTGAGAAGACGTGACAGTGGAGTGTTCAGCACTGGGACATCTCTTATCACACCTTCCAAGCCTCAGGGTCCATTGAAGAAATGGAGGAAAAAATGTAGGAGTCAAAGGAAGGATAGGACTGCTTACAATTCAATCTTCCAGACACAGATGGCCTTGATATTCATGGCTTCATAGTGTCTGATAATACCTACACAAGACCTTCATTATAAGAGGAAAAGATGATGACATTGAAACAAAATAGAGACTCATTGAGATGGGGAGGGAATAGGATGGAGGGTGGATTTGAGAGGGGAAGGAAGGGGTGGGGAAGAAATTATGGCTTATTGTCTATAATTATGGAAACTGTCAATAATTTTTTTAAAGAAAGCCAAAAGATGGGCTAGAGAAATAGCTCAAGTAGGTATGACCTAGTGTACCTGAAACCCCAATCCAGGAACACACACACACACACATACACACATGCAAAATTTGCAACCTCTTGGATCAGTAAGAGACTTTGTTCATAAGTAAGCACATGGATGTTGCAGGTGCACATATCCATACACCACACATACCATACACACACACACACACACACACACACACACACACACACACACACACACACACAAAAGCAAAAAATAAAGAGGGCTGGAGAGATGGTTTAGTGGTTAAGGCATTTGTCTGAAAAGCTTAACAACCCAGTTTTGATTCCCCAGCACCCACATAAAGCCAGATGCACAAAGTGGTACATGTGTGGAGTTCACTTGCAGTGAACATACATCTGGAGTTTGTTTGCAGTGACTGGAGGCCCTGGCATGCCCATTCCCTGTCTCTTTTCTCTCTCTCTCTCTCTCTCTCTCTTGCTCTCTCTCTCTGCTTGCAAATAAATAAACTTTTTAAAATAGAGATATCAATTTCCCTTCAAGTTTTTTTAAAAATTATTTTTTTATTTGAGAGAGAAAAGACAGAGAGAGAGAAAAAGGAAGACAAGGAGAGAGAGAAAGAAAGAGAGAGAGAGTCATGCCACAGTCTCCTGCCACTGCAAATGAACTCCAGATATATGTGCCACTTTGTATATCTGGCTTTATGTGGGTACTGGAAAATCAAACCCACCACTGAGCTATCTCAGCAGCCCTTCACTTAGACTTTCTAAGTCAACCATACATGCCACACCACTGAAAGAACAGAAAGAGAATGGCTTCCAGCAGAGAGAGATCACGTGAATAAAGCCAGTTATGATGGCACACACTGCTAATTGCTGAAGAGGCACATGCCTTTAGTCCCAGCACAGGGGAGGCAGAATCGCCATGAATTCAAAGCCACCCTGAGACTACGTACTGAATTCCAGGTCAGCCTAGGCTAGAGTGAGATTCTACCTAGGAAAAAAATTTCTTAAGAGGCAGAAGAAAATCAGAAGTTTGGGCCACCCTGGGCTACACATTGAGCTGGAATGATGGCTTAGTGGTTTAAGGCACTTGCTTGCAAAGTTTTATGGCCCCTGGTTCAATTCCCCAGTACCCACCTAAAACCAGGTGCACAAAGTGGTGCATGTGTGGAGTTCACTTGCAGTGGCCGGAGACCCTGGTGTACCCATAGTTTCTCTCTCCCTCTCTCTTTGTCTCAAATAAATAAGTGAAATATTCAAAGAAAACATGTTTAAGCCAGGGGTGGTGGCGCACACCTTTGGTTCCAGCACTTGGGACACAGTGGTAGGAGGATCTCAGTGCGTTCAAGGTCGGCTTGGGGCTACAGAGTGAGTTCCAGATCAGCCTTGGCTAGAGTAAGACCTTTCCTCGAAAACAACAACAAAACACGAGAAAAAAAATGGACTAAAATTAAAAAGGGGGGACTGGAGAGATGGCTAAGTGGTTAAGGCGATTGCCTGCAAAGCCAGTACCCACATAAAGCCAGATGCACAACGTGGTGCATGCATCTGGAGTTCGTTTGCAGTGGCTGGAGGCTCTAGTGTGCCCATTTCTCTCTTACTCTCTCTTCTCTCTGCTTACAAGTTTATAAAATAAAAAATTTTTTAAAGAAAAAAAGAAATGAGCCCAGCGTGGTGGCGCACGCCTTTAATCCCAGCACTCGGGAGGCAGAGGTAGGAGGATTGCCGTGAGTTTGAGGCCAGCCTGAGACTACATAGTGAATTCCAGGTCAGCCTGGGCTAGAGCGAGACCCGACCTCGAAAAACCAAAAGAAAAAAAGAAAGGGAAGAAAGGGGTGAAAACACGCTCAAATCTAATAGAAGGAAAAGGAGAAGAGATAAAGAAACCAAAAAATCAGTAATTGGGAAAACGTCCAAACATTTATATATGCACTTTGAAGCAAGTAAGCTCTTGGTTGCAGAACAAATTGTCAGATTACAAATCTAAAGTTCGTCTCTGCACTTTGACCTTTCAGGAGGAGGATAAATGCACTGGGCCATTGCTTCCCTTTCTCCAGTGACGACTGTTGCTATTACCAGCCCTTCTTTTCTCATTGGCTGTGTGGTACTGTAAAGTCATCTTGCTGAAATTCTCATATATCTCATAAATTGTTATGATCAGAAAGTATCACTGCTATCTCAATACAAACTGAATTTGAACTTCAGTGTGAAACAACCCTCAGAGCTGTGCTCCTGTTTCTCCCACACTCACCCCCTCCCCAGTTCAGGGGTCTTTCTGGGCCCTAGCAGCTGGTGGGGCTCCCATCTTGTTCGTTTCTTGCTTCCTTCTCTCAGGCTTTAGCAGAGACCTCATTGCCTCCTCTGACTTGAAGAGTTTACAGAGGAAGCAGAGGCAGAGGATGTTATTCCCTTCTGTCAGCTTGGCTCCACCAGGCCTGTGGGTCCCTGCTTGTTCGCTGGGACCCAGGAGTCCCTTCAATTCCAAGATGCTGAGAATCAGTCCCAGAGAGGACCCTTCTGGGGTAGGCACCCTATCCTATGGCATATGAACACATGGATACCTCAGTACCACCCCCAAAACTTCCACGCAGCTTGCAGGAAGGCTAGGAAACTGCTGGGACTCTACCAGGGCTTCGGAGGAACTGCAAGGGGGGCCATGACCCCACATCTTCTCTCCACACAGCTCCTTCAGAAATCTCTACACTCAAATCTGTTTCTGTGGCTCGGTGTGCTTACATCCTTCAGGTAGCCCAGCCAAGAGTCCTTCACGGGAAGACTAAGAAGGGCCATGTGCCCTGCTGGACTCCCCCAAAGGAGGCCAAGTCTGTTCTCCATGTGTGCTGGATGTGGGTCGCTGATTGGACACCCTGCCTCCCTCACAGCTCTGTCTCATCTCTGACCACGAAATTACAAAGTGGTTACCTTACACCTTTTGCCTCAGTCTTGATTCCCAGAAAAGGGCAAAATGATGCTTGACATTTTGTGCTGTGCCATTTACAAGACACACCTAAAATTCATGGACATGAAATGGTTCAAACTTAATCACTGTGGTGTGGTGGGGGGGACACCAGCAAACACTAACCAACAAAGCTGAACACTTCACTATGAGGCTAACAGGCTTTAGTGCCAGAGCTGTAATTGTAATGTGCAAAGGGTCACAAGATTAAGGAAAAAAAAATGTCAATGTACCTAACAACATGGCCTCAAAAATGCAGTTAAAAAAGACAGAATTATGAGGAAAAATGAAATATTTGTACACACTTTTCTCAGGCTATAGAACATTTGAGAGTCGTGTTAAAATAGTTTTATCCAAACAGGGTTTTTTTTTGTTTGTTTGTTTTTCGAGGTAGGGTCTCACTCTAGCCCAGGCTGACCTGGAATTCACTGTGTAGTCTCAGGGTGCCGAAGAGATTTTTTATTCTTCTCAAGCATGGGAGTTGGGTGTGGTGATACACATTTGTAAATCTTACTATACCTGAGGGGTAGAGGTAGAAGAATCAGTTCAAGGTCATCCTGAGCTCCACAGAGAATTCTAGGCCATCCTGGGCTACATGAGGAGACCCTTGTCTCCAAAAACAGGGGGGAAAATACAAAAATGGCTACAAAGCAAATCTCAACAAATTCCAAATAACCTGCTCTATTCAGACTGTTCTTTTAAATCACAAAACACTAATGTTAGAAATAATAAAATTATATATGTATGAGTATATTTGAGTATTAGGAATTAACCCAGGGCCTTGCACATGTTAGGCAAGGGTTGTACCACTGAGCAGTATCCTCTTCAAATGTTCTTTGAAAAAAAAAAAAGTTGAGCATGGTGTCACACACCTTGAATCCCAGCACTCCAGAGGCAGGGGCAAGAGGATCTCCATGAGTTCAAGGCCAGCCTAGGTCTACAGAGTGAGTTCTAGGTCAGGCTGGACTAGAATGAGACCCTACCTTAAAAGAGAGAGCAGAAAAGAAAGAGAGAGAATAATTATTTATTGAAGAAAATATAAGACATTTAATCCTGGGTTTTGGACCACCAATCCTTACTTTAAATTCATAACAAACTTTCAGAGAATTATACAATATATATTTTTTAGATGTGAAAGTCTTATAAAATCAGACAAGCCTTCCTAACAAAATCTTTTTTTTTTTTTTTTTTTTTTTTTTGGTTTTTCGAGGTAGGGTCTCACTCTAGCCCAGGCTGACCTGGAATTCACTCTGTAGTCTCAGGGTGGCCTTGAACTCATGGTGATCCTCCTACCTCTGCCTCCCGAGTGCTGGGATTAAAAGCTTATGCCACCACGCCCGGCTACAAAATCTTATTTTTTTAAAAAAAATATTTATTTATTTGTACGTGTGTGTCTGTGTACAGGTGTGCCAGCACCTCTTGCCAGCAAATACTTGAGCCACTTTGTGCAACTGGTTTACATGGGCATCGTGGGAACTGAACCAGGTCTGACAGCCATTGCAAGCAAGCACCTTTGACCACTGGTCCACCTTCCTATTCAATATTTAATATTTACAGTTATACATACAGTTGGTAATCTTGAGGTGAAAATATACCAAGACTGTATACAATTATAGAAATAAACCCACATTAAACATGTAATGGTATAAAAATACTAAAAAATAGAGAAAACTCAACTATTGCAAGATAAAACAGGGGATGCATCCGAAGCCCCCATCAGATGCCTGAAACCTCAGATTTACTAACTACACAATCGTCCCTTGGTATCCATGGAGACTGGTTTCAGGACCCCCATGCATGCCAAACCCAAGGATCTAAAATAATGGTGACCTTTACACAGAACCTGCATCTGCTTACATACTTTAAGTCATTTCTAGATTACTTGTATGTAATACATGTGAATGCTATACAAACACTTGCTTACTGTCCAGTGCATAATGACAAGGAAAGACATCTGTACATGGTCTCCATAGATGCACCTTTAAAACATTTTTGACCCAAGGTTTGTTGAATCGAGGGATCAAGACCCCATGGATGCAGAGAACCAATTGCATATTCTCTGGTGTTTCCCCATGTATATTCACCTTTATTAAAGCATCAGTTATAAATTACACAGATTAAAAACTAGTGATAAATAGAGCGATTATAACAATATTCTGTAATAAAATTGCTGGCATCACTACTCTCAATGTTTAGGGCCATTATTAAGTAAAATAAAGGCTACGTGAATACAAGCATGTGATACTACTTCAGCCAGTTAAACAACAAAGAGGATTAAGGGCTTAAAGGGAGGGTAGCCTATACAGTGTGGATACACCACACAAAGGGTTGGTTCACATCCTGCCTGAATGTGATGTCATCACAATACTCAGAACGGTGCATAATTGAACCTATAAATTTCTTAGTTCTACAATTTTCTATGTAACATCTTTGGAACACAGCTCACCCTGAATAACTGAAGCTACAGATAAGGGGGGAGGGGGTACAGTTGCCCTGTATCCTTGAGTTCTGCAACTACAGATTCAACTAACTTTGAGTCAAATATATTTAGAAAACGTTATGTTTGCACTGGGTGTGCTGGTGCATGCCTTTAGTCCCAGCACTTGAGAGGCAGAATAGGAGGACCGCCATGAGTTTGAGGCCATCCTGAGACTACATGGTGAATTCCAGGTCAATCTGGGCTAGAGAAAGACCCTACCTACCCTGACCAATATATATGTTTGCACTGAACATATAGATTTTCCTATCATTTGTACCCAAAAAGTACCATTTATTATCTATTTACATAGCATTTGGACTGTTTCAGAGTCTATAAGTAACCTAGTAATGATTTTATAGCATATGGGGGGATTGCATAGACTATATTCAAATACTATATGCTATTTTATAAAAGGGAATGGAGTATTCTTCAGTGTTCTTGAACCAATCCCTCCATGGATACCAAAAACACTCAATGTATACTAACAATAACACAGGTGGTGGTAAGGACACAGATTTAAAGCTCAACACCAATTCCAACAAACGGCTCCAGCAGGAATTCAGCCGCCCTTCTCAGACAAATGCCTCTTGGTCATCTCTGGACGTCTCTCTGCCTGAGGTCCTTTCCACCATGCCACAGAATGCAGCAGAGAGGGAGGCCCACAGGTGATGGTAAGAACAGTCTACTATAACACCATTGTGATGTGAAGCACAGTTAAAATTAAAGATTGAGGGCTGGAGAGATGACTCAGCAGTTAAGGCACTTGCTTGCAAATCCTAACAGCCTGGGTTTGATTTCCCAGTACCCACATAAAGCCAGAAGTACAAAGTGGCACATGCATCTGGAGTTTGTAGGCAGCAGCTAGAGGCCCTGGTGAACCCATTCTCTCTCTCTCTCTCTCTCTCTCTCTCTCTCTCTATATATATATATATATATATATATATATATATATATATATATATACATATATATATATATATATGATTTTCAAGGTAGGGTCTCACTCTAGTCCAGGATGACCTAGAATTCACTATGTAGTCTCAGGGTGGCCTTGAACTCATGGCAATCCTCCTACCTCTGCCTCCTGAGTGCTGGAATTAAATAAAGGCATGTGGTCACCACACTCATCTTAAATAAAAATATTTTTTTTAAAAATTAAAGATCTAACCAGATGTGATGGCTATGTTAGCACACCTGTAATCTCAGCACCCAGGGGACAGAAGTAGGAAATAAAGGAGAGAGATATACCTCAGTGCTGGGCAGAACAGTTGCCTTGCATGCAGTGAGTTCTGGGTTTAATACCCAATACAGCAAATAAGTAAATGCAATCATGTCAGTAATTACATTAAATGTTTGGTGATAACATTAGTAACCAGAACTTTTAAAAATATGAAATATTTTAAATATTTTTATTTGCAAAGAGAGAGAGCGCACACACGTGCGCACGCGCACACACACACACACACACACACACACACACACACACCAGGGTATCTTGCCACTACAAATGAACTCCAGATGCCTGAGTCACTTTGTGAATCTAGCATTATGTAAGTGCCAGGGAACTAAACCTGGGCTGGCAGGCTTTGCAAGCAAGAGCCTACTGAGCCTACTCTCAGTCTACTGAGCCATCTCTCCAATCTGAAAGATTTATTTTTTTTAATTATTTATTTATTTTCAAGCAGAGAGAGAGAGAGAGAGAGAGAGAGAGAGAGAGAGAGAGAGAGAGAGAGAGAATGCACCAGGGCCACCACCTTGTGGGTCTGGCTTATGTGGGCCCTGGGGAATTGAACCCGGGGTCTTAGGCACTGGAGGCAAGTGCCTTAACCGCTGAGCCATCTCTCCAGCCCTGAAAGATTTATTTTAAGAGTAGAAATAAGAAATAAGAAAAGCAGTAAAGCTCCTGAGCTAAGGGGGATACCTCCTCCAGTTGGGAAGGGTCCCAAGAAGGAAAATCTGGGAAACCCCAATAACCCCATAACTTTTTTAGACAGTTATAAATCAATAGAAAAATATGCAACAGAACAAAGGATATGAAGTAGAAAATCACAAGGGGAGAAACCTAATGTTGGTACTGTAAGTCTGAAAAGATGCTCAACTTCCTTAATCAGGTAAATACAAATGTGAATGAAAATGGAATTTAGGAGTTACCATTTCCTACTCACGTTGGCAAATGGTTTCTAAGTCCCGGGTATCAGGGTATCAGTTCAATGTTGCCTGGGATTTGAAAACAGAAAGTCATACATTTTTTTGGGGGGGAGGGAGGGTAAGTGGGTACCACGTGTAATGAGTAGTTTGGAGCCTGGGACAGTTGAAGGTGCTCCTCTCACCCACACTTCATGCCAGGTGCTCATCTGAGGCCAGCTCCAGGTGCTCCCAAGAGCAACCCAAGGAGACACGTGCACAGGCGTCCTGGTAGCAGGTTTGTTGTCATTCTCCTCAGGGGCAAGTAAAAGTAAAGTGTTGTTTAAGTATGCAATGAAATACTATATAGTGGTTAAAATGAATGAAACAGAGACTTATTTACACATGACTACATTTGTAAAACAATGATCCATGGCTGGAGGGGGGAGGCAAATTGCAATAGGTTATGAGTTGAATTATATTCACAGAAAAGAACACCAAAACCAGTTGTATACATTGTGGAAGCACGCGCGCGTGCACACACACACACACACACACACACACACACACACATAATTGATAAACATAGTGGGAGAGGGGGCGGAATAAGATACAAAGGCCCTGGCTTTATCTTCATCCATTAACTTTCCATTTTCAAAGAAAGTTGTGAGATGCCAGCATTCGCCCCTGTGACCTTCTGAGATGAACTCCCGTCTTTACTGAGGTTCCATCATGTGAACATATATATTCTAGTTTTTCTTCTTAGTTCCAGTTGGGATTTATCCCTAGTAATCAAGATGCCAGCTTACACTTTTTTTTTCATTAATTTCATTCCCAAATTTTACCATCTTCTCGACATTCAATAAGCATCTCTTTAAATGAACCTGTCGAGGGGTGTGGGTCTCCAGTGGGAAGCTTGGCCATTCTTTAGGGGCTAGCTCTCAGGGTCAGCACTCCATAAGGGGCCCAGACTGCCACTGAGGGTAAACAAGTCGCTCCCCAGTGGGCCTCAGTTTCCTCTGGAGTGACCCGTCTAGCCTTTTCCAGCCTCGGCCCTCAAAGATCCCGAGGTCTGTCCTTTCTGGTGGAAAACAACACGCGGGCATTTTACAAAAGCCCCCACCCCTTCGCTTCCCCCGGAGCCGCAGCCCGCTGTCCCTGGACCCCGGGCGGCTCGGCGCTGGTCACATGAACTCTGGGATCCCTTTGTGAGCGCAGGTTTTGAAAGGATCGAGCCCGGGTTGGGTTCTGGGTTTGAGACGCGCAAGGAGCCGCGGGAGGAAGGCTGTCGACCCGCCTCCAGACCCCGGCGCGGCACGTCGCCTGGGCAGCGCGCTCCGGGTTCCGCTCCGCGCCCGCCGCCGGCCTCGCCCGAGGGTGCCCGGGAGGCGAGGAGCCCAGGTGAGCGGCCCGAGGGTCCCGGGGGGAGGCGGGCGGCTCGGCCCGGCTCCACGACGGCCCGCGGGGCTCAGGGCGTGTCCGTCGCCGGCCGCCGGCCCGCTCGCTCGCTCGCTCGCCACTGTTCGCGCTACCGGCTGTAGATGGAGCTGTCTGGGTTCCGGGAGCCTCCGACGAGCCCGGAGTGTTTCTCTTTAAACGGCCTGCGAGGGACATGCCTCCCAGGATGCAGTTTGTAGCAACATGGCAGCTACGGTGCAGCTCCCCTGCTGAACGGGCGCCGGGCGGGACGGCAGCGCAGCTCGCAGCCGGAGCCCGGGCCGGAGCCGGGGTCGCCGCGGCGGCCTCACCGGACCGGGGGCCGCCGCTGAGGCTCGGGGCCGGGGTGCAGCCCGCCCGCCCGCCGCCGAGCGCCCCGCTCCGACGCCGCCGCCGCCGCCGGGGCTCCGCGGCCCCGCGCCCGCCCGCCCGCCCGCCCGCCCGCCCGCCCCGTGCGCCCCGAGCAGGCCGGGGCCCGACGGCCGCGCAGCCCCGCCGGGGAGAGGCCGGGCCGGAGACCGCGCGGCCGGGCCTGCGTGGGGCCGTGCGCGGCGGCGGCGGCGGCGGCGGCTCGCGGGGCGCGGGCCGGACAGCGCGGGGCCATGGCCGAGGCGGCCCCGGCTCCGGGGAGGGCGGCCCGCGCGCGCTCGGACGCGCGGCCTCGGGGCCCCGGGGACGGCCTGCGGGTTCCGGGCTCGGCGGCTCGGCCTGGGGTCTCGGTAAGGGACGCGGCGCGGCGCGGCGACGTTGGCGGGGGAGGGGACGGCCCGGAGGGCTCGCGCGCCCGGGGGAGGGGGGAGGCCACGGCCGGGGACCCGCCGCCGTCCGTGCGAGGCTGCGCGGCCCTGGACACGCGGCCCGAGGCGGCGCGCTCGCTCCCCGCGGAGCCGGCGCTGCCTGCGTCCGTCCGTCCGTCCGTCCGTCCGTCCGTCGGGGTGGCCGCCGGCACGTCTTCCGCAGGGCTCGGCCCGGCCCGGCCCGGGCGCGGCGCTGACGCGGCTCTCCCATTTCGCGGAGCGGAGACACTGAGGCTCGGACAGCCGGCGGCGACCTGCGCTGCCAGCCCCAAGGTCACGTAGCGACTCCTCCGTGGCTCGGTGCCCGCGGCCCCGGCCAGGCCTGCCCGGCGTACTGCGGGCCTGGACGGGGAGGCAGGAGGGAGGGCGCAGCGCCGGCGAGGCGCGGCCTGGTCGGGGTGGGCGGCCTAGGCTGGCCCGCTGGCCCGTCGGGGGAGGAGGGGAAGGCTGAGCAGCGCCTGCTGAGCCGCTCCGCGTCCTTGGTGGGGAGCCCGGCGACCCCAGGAGGGTTTCGGCTTCTGCCTCCAGCCTCTGCGTCAGGAGAATCCTGAGCCAAACTTTGGGGGGAGGGGGTTCGGATGGATGGGGTCTGGGGAGTGAGGGGTTCGGGCCAAAGGTCCTCTTCGGTGGGTCATTCAATCTTTTAAACCACACGGGGTGGCCTGGCTGTGCAAGGGAGGGTTCCTGCAGGGGAGTCGGTGCCTTTGAGCCTCAGTTTCTCATGGCTTTCTAAAAGCCTCCCTGCTCTTAATAACAAATAACACAACTCTTGGGAAATGTAATGAGGATTGTTACATGCCCACTTCTAGGACCGTTTCATGACATAATTCTGGATAAGCCATACTGGGTCATGCAAGAAAATGGCATTCGGGGTTTGTACTAAGTCAGACATGTGTGATTATATGAATGTTTTTACTAATGTGTCATGAATCCTGGAGACCCCATCCATGAATGACACATGGGGAGGAGGGAGGGAGATTTAAATCCTTCAAAATATGGCTCAGAGGAATTCAAACCTTGCTCCCTCGAAGAGGTTTAAGAACTTGAGCTTAATTCATTAGATCAGTTTGCTTAGGGTAAAATTATGCCACAGGTTTCCTGGGGCTGATGAAATTCTAGCAGGGGCTGTATGACAGGTGGGGGAGGGACACGCTCCCCTCCCTTCGGTCCTTTCTTCAAATGGAGAGCCCTTCTAGTCACAGAGAGCACTGATTAGACTGGTGTCGAGATGTCTTCCCTCGCTGGCTTTATTTACTACTTGGGCCTAATTTTTTGTTTTTTCATAGTTTACATTAAACCCCTGTTTTTGCTCAGGAAGGTTAACCTGGCCTCCAGGGACCTTTCTTCCTCCTCTTCCTACTGGTTGTCGGCAAATACCATAATCCCCCTGGTCTTCTGTGTTCGTTTCGCTGACTCCTTTACTTGTGAGTGAGGCTTCCTACAAAACATCCAGTCTTGCCTTCACCAATAACAGTGAAGGGTCCAGAGGTGGCTTGTTTAATCGTTGGTCAACCTTCAGGTTTAAGGGATCCTTAGATTCCTTCAATGCTTACAGAATTTTGTACCCGTGCATATTTTGAGGAAAGTCCATAACTTCCATTAGATTTTTCCAAAGGGTTCCTAACTCCACCTTAAATAGTAATGTCTTTAGGGAATGGAGCTTTCCATCCACCTTGACCACTTCATAGTAAGTCTCCCTCAAGTCTGTATAATCTCTGAGCCTCTGATTGCGAGCCCAAACCTACCAGCTGCCTCAGTTGATAATTGAGGCCCAGAGCAAGCTCTGGACTCTGGAGCCCCAGGGCTGTGTGACCTGGACAAGTTACTTAGGCTTTCCTATCTAAAGTGTTTTCATGGGCTAAATGTGGATAATGAGTCTAGCAGTAACTGTTCATCAGGCTGCGTGAGGCTTGAATAAGATAACCCTGTAAAACTTTTAAGGCAGTTTATGGCACATAATAACTCTTATATGATACTAATTAGCTGCTCTCACGTAACAGAGCTGTTAGATTATGCTTTCTCAAAGATCTTTTGCTAAACAAGGTCTTAAGTCTTCATTCCTTGGCTAGTTAAGCTACCTGTACATGAATAAATGAACAAATCAAGAAAGGAAGCTATAGAAGACATGGAATAGGTTCAGACAAGTCTTTGACGTGGTAAAGGAGCTTCATTACTTCTTGATAATTTTTGAAATGTATCGATGTACTATTGATTTATCATGCAGGTATTTATTGAGCATATACTGTAAGTCAGACTGGACTCCAGGAATATGCTAATTTCAGTTGAAGAAAATGGAAGTTTTAATTACTTTAAAGATCACTCGTATACATAGTAGTTAGATGGATTCACTGACAAGAGTAAGACGATATGGACATTGTTACAGAATTCTGCTCAGTTCCAAGAAACATACTGAGTGACTAGGTACATGAACTAGCCACTCAGAGAGGAGTGTAGCTTCACCTCCTTTCCCCTCCTTGATGGTTCCCTAACATGGATGCGAGGAAGGTGGGGATCCCAGTGCCTAGAGAAAACCTATCTTTATATTGGCTCTCATCCCCACCACTCTTGACACCTCTCAAAACTGATTGGCTTCTGCATTGCTTCCAATCTTTCCAGGCCTTTGTTCTTTCTCAGGAACCACAGGGAGGAACCCAGGCTGGCAAAGTGCATGCACCACAGTGGACCATCAGCCCAGAGGACCTGGACTCCTGGAGGAGGCCAAGTGCATGCTTCATGTCTCCGTGTCTCACTTTGCTCTTTCTTACAGCAGAGGCCAGTTCTATATCCCAAAGCCCCCCCCCCCAGCAGCTGCGGGCTATTGTGGACAGTGACCCTAAGGACAGTGGTTCAGCCAGGCAGGAATCGGCATTGACAGAGCCTCCCAGGGTCAGGTGTTCTAATCCACCCAGCACCCCTCTTCTCCCACATGCCCCTCATAAGATAACTGTGAAATGTGTTGGGAAAGAACAAGATGGCTCTGTAGAAAGTAGAGGTGTCATAGCCATCTTTCGTGTGTGGTTCAGAATCGCTTTGTCATTGATGTCTAGATCAATGCCACCATCTTGAGAGGAGGTTTGTGTTCCCAGAGCATGTCTTATCACTGCAGAAACTGGAGGCCTTTTAACCTGAATGCTGATCTTTGGGGTTTATTTTGCCAGCTGGAGATTGTGTGACTTCAGTCCTGTCTTTTTGTCTCTTTCCTTGAACACAGATCCAACAGCTGGACATGGAGAACCAACGCTCATCACCTCTGTCATTCTCCAGTGTTCCCCAAGAAGAAACCCTGCCTCAGTCCCCCACTGGACTCTCGCAAGAAACTCTGTTCCCATCCTGCATCCTTCCCCCCAAAGAACTTCCTTCTTTGTCTCCCACTGCTCCCGGGCAAGGCTCCCCGCCCCAGGCTGCCAGTGCTCCCAAGCAAGAGACGTCTGGCCAAATGCTACACGTTCTCCCAAAGGGACCTTTACTCCTGTGCCCTGCTGCTTCTGAGCATGACACACACCAAGGGCCCCTGCCTTCCCAAGAAGAGACCCACTACCCTCCCTCTGCTGCTGAACAGGAAATGCCCCTTCTCTCTCACTCCACCCACCATCAGGAAGCCCCACTCCACTCCCCTGAAGTTACTGAGAAAGACCCACTGCCCCTCTCCCCCACAGTTCCTGAGACTGACATGGACCCCCTGCTCCAGAGCCCCACTTCCCAAAAGGACACCACCTCTTCTGCACCCCAAAAGGAGCAGCCACTGCCCACGGCAGAGATCACCCGCTTGGCCGTGTGGGCTGCCGTCCAAGCGGTAGAGAGGAAACTCGAAGCCCAAGCTATGAGGCTACTGACCCTCGAGGGGAGGACGGGGACGAATGAAAAGAAGATAGCAGACTGCGAGAAGACGGCGGTGGAGTTCGCAAACCATCTAGAGAGCAAGTGGGTTGTGCTCGGGACCTTACTTCAGGAGTACGGGCTGCTGCAGAGGCGGCTGGAGAACATGGAGAATCTGCTGAAAAACAGAAATTTCTGGATCCTGCGGCTGCCCCCAGGCAGCAATGGAGAAGTTCCCAAGGTACATCCAACCCAATGGGATTTCCAAGGAAACCATCTGAATGGAAACATAGTTTAATTTTTTTTTTTTTTAAAAAAAGGAAAGGGATGGTTGAGAAAGAAAACAGTGTAATGATCCCTAGTTTCCAGTGTTGCTTTCTGCTGTTGATAAAAGCTCAAGCGGGTACAGAATACCCCAGAGATCAGGACCGTCCATTTAGTAAGGGAGTCAGTCAGAAGAGCCTTGCCCAAGGCCCGTGAGAACGCTGAACAGAGTCTAGACTGTCATTAAGCCCAGATTCTACCAGCTGTGGGTTGAGACTTGGAAAAAGGAAATGTAATGTCTATACAGAGCATAGACACTTTACCTCATCATTCCCTAAGCACATCTGTCTACCCAGCATTTACATTGAGTTGCAATTATAAGTCACCGAGGGATAGTTTAAAGTGCATGAGTATCTGGAGATTCTGTACATTCATTACGTAGAAGGACTTCAGCACCCCCAGATTTTGGCATCCTGGGGGTTCTGGATCCAGTCCCTTGCAGACTACTGGTGAGCAATAATTAATGGTTCCCAGAGAGAGAACGTGGATTAAATGTTGCAGGCTTTGTGCTGCCTGACATTTTTGTCAGTTTACTTAGAAATCATGTTCATGCCAGTAAAATTGATTTCAAAAAGAATTCTTAAGAACCGAAAGACCTGCTAGGCTTCAATTATTTTCCAAAACTTTCTAAAGATACATGAGTATAGACCATTTTCCATTTTCCATTTTTGGTTTGTTTTTCGAGGTAGGGTCTCGCTCTAGCCCAGACTGACCTGGAGTTCACTATGTAGTCTCAGGGTGGCCTCGAACTCATGGTGATCCTCCTACCTCAGCCTCCTGAGAACTGGGAGTAAAGGCTGGGTGACACCACACCCAGCTTTTTTTTTTTTAAATATGTTTATTTATTGCAAGCAGAGAGAGAAGACAGACAGATAATGGGCACACCAGGGCCTCAAGTGGCTTCAAAGGAACTCCAGATGCATGTGCCACTTTGTACATCTGGCTTTATGTGGGTTCTGGGGAATCAAACCCGGGTCCTTAAGCTTCACAGGCAAGTGCCTTAACTGCTGAGCCATCTCTCCAGGGCCCCCCTTTTTTAAAATTTATTTGTACAAAGAGGGAGATAAGAGACAGAGAATGGGTGCACTTGGCCTCCAGCCACAGCAAATGGACTCCAGATGCATGCACCACTGTGCATCTGACTTTGTGTGGGTACTGGGGAATCGAACTCAGGTCATTAGCTTTACAGGCAAGTGCCTTAACCACTTAACCATCTAGCCCCCCCCCCCCATTTTTCGTTCTATTCCTCTGTGCTACTGCTCCATTTCACAGCCCAACATTGTATAGGAAACAGACTGTCTTCAGGCTAGCACCTCTTGGACCATACTGTGCACATGAATCCCTTGGGAATCTCATCTAAGATACTTTCGTTTCCATAGGTCCAGAGTGGGGCCTGAGTCTGCATTTCCAGCAAGTTCCCTGGTGGCGTTGCTGCTGGTCCACAGGGCATGGTTTTAGACTAACAAGGGTCATACTGTGAAGGAGAAGGGAGCAGGGAAAACGAGTCCTCCACTCTGGCCAGAATGGGCCTTGGGAAGCCCCAGAGCAAGGTGTTGGGCCAGAGCCTGGGAGTGGGGCACTTGGGAATGGACAATCCTGGGCTCTGGTCCCTTTGGTCTTTGCTTGACCCTGTCATGTGGTTTCAGGTCCCTGTCACCTTCGATGATGTTGCCGTCCATTTCTCAGAGCAAGAGTGGGGAAACCTATCTGAGTGGCAGAAGGAGCTCTACAAGAATGTGATGAGAGGCAACTACGAGTCTCTAGTTTCCATGGGTAAGGACCAGGCTGCCTGACATGGGTGGGAGGGCTGAGCCTCAGCAGGTCCAACAGTAGAAACAAGGCAAACTGAATTCAGATTTGGTTCGTTTGTTTCAACAGGGTCTCACTTTCTACTTTAGGTTGGCCTGCAACTTCCCATATAGCCCAGGCTGGCCTTGAATTCATAATCCTCTTGCCGCAGCCTCCCAAGTGCTGGAATTATAGGCATGTACCACCATACCTGGCTGCAAGTAGAATTTTAGAGTGTCACAAATTAAAACAAATAACTTTTGTTTTGATGAGAGCCTTTGTATACCCATGTATGTCACTGTAGCCCAGGTCTGAAGAGTTTGTTCACTGAGACCCTGCTCTATGGAGAAATCCCTGGACAACAGGGAGAAGATAGTTCTAAACATCAATGGTCTGTCATCATCCCTGTATTATCCATGTGGGCTCTTCTTAAAAGCCTCATTTGTCAGCTGGGCTGTGGTTCAGTGGGTAGAGCTTCCCAACCATGCATGGAGTCCTGGGTCCCATCCCCAGCACCACATAAATCTGGTGTGATGACACACACCAATAATCCTAGGAGGTGGAGGCCAGAGATCAGAAGGTCAGGATTGTCCTCAGATACATAGGGAGTTTGAGGCCAGCCTGCAATACATGAGACCCTCAAATGTGTCTAGCAGGTTATTAAGGAATGAAGAAAAGATGGAAGAAAACAAATGGGCCCCTGTGTACCAGCAGTCTGCCAGGTGCCTCACAGGAGTGACATCACTCAGTCCTGCCTGGGACAAGATTAGCACTGGATGCTCATGGCTCCTAGGTTCTTATCCCTACCATGCAGGTGAAGAGACTGTTCAGTGTAAAGACTCAACCATGCCTTTAACTGTGGGTCCCAATCAGGAAGTCACTGTCTCACTGAGATCTGACATACTTCAAAGTAAAGGACAAAAGCCTGGAAAAATGTACTTCTATAGGTGTCCTTTTCTGTCATATGGATAATTCTTTTGGCATATATAAAAGAAAAAAATTTAAATTGAATATACTGTTGGACAAAATCTTTAATTTATGCTAGAATAGTTATCTTAAGTATTTTTCCATTGGATGTTACCCTTTTGAATTTTTTTTTTTTTTTCGAGGTAGGGTCTCGCTCTAGTCCAGGCTGACCTGGAATTCACTATGTAGTCTCAGGGTGGCCTTGAACTCATGGCGATCCTCCTACCTCTGCCTCCCGAGTGCTGGGATTAAAGGCGTGTGCCACCACACCCAGCTTTGAAAATTATTTTTAAAAAATTTATACATAATTGTGAAAATCCATAACAAAGAGAAACCACCACCCACTCACCAGTACTCTCCCCAGAGGAAACCCTATGGTCCCTTTGGGCTCTGTTCTCTTCTTACCTTTTTCCTGTGCATGTGATCATGTGGGAATTGCCCAGAGAGCCTTTGGCTTACAGTCCCTCGTGGTAGGCCATGGCCTGGACTTTCCACATCAGCATACATGAGCTCCCTTGGGAAGGCTGCAGTGCCCAACATCAGGCTTTTGGCCTTGCTGTTCATGAGCAGTGGTCGATTGTCACCGTTTTGTGACAACCGCTCTATAGATTTGTGCTGTTGCCTAGGTGTTTCAGTAGTACAGGTGTGAGCTAAGTTGTGAATAAAGGATACACGTGCAGTCTTATGGCTTCTGCCTGGAGCCTGCTGGAAGGCTGAGCTGGTGTATTGTGTCTGCAACAGCATGTGAAAACACCATCTCTCCAAACCCTGGCCTACTCTTCTAGTTTAAAAATTTATCCTTTCCTTTTTTTATTATTACATTTTTTAAGACTGGGTCTCATGTAGCCCAGGGTGGCCTCAAACTTGCTGTGTAGCCAACCAAGAGGCTGGCTCTAAACTCCCTAGCCTCCTCCCTCTACTTCCTGAGTGCTAGGAACACAGGTGAATATTTGTGTTTTTAATAAAATATATCTCATTATTTTAAAGTGCATTTCTGTGATGATTAGCAAACTTGTACATCTCTGTATATCTGTTAATCATTTATATTTCTTTTATGAAATACCTCTTTTTTTTTAAAATTTATTGTCCATAATGAGTTACAACATTTAGTGGGCAAACAATGAGTTGTTATCCCCAATTCCCCACTGCCCTCCCCTCCCCCCTCCACTGGCTAACCTCCTCCATGGGTCGTCTGGATCAGTCCTTGTGACAGGGGACCATGGATAGCCTAGTATTCAGCCAGGTTCTCCTGGCCATGCCTCTAGATAATCTCCCCCACCAGGGCTCTTACAATCTTTCCACCCCCTCTTCCGCATAGTTCCCTGAGTCGTGGTGGATGAGTATTAAGGCTGCTTTAAGGTTGCGAGCTTAGGGGTCTTTGTGTTGAAATCATTGGTTTCTGTCTCACTGGCTTATCCTGTGTTGATTTAATGGCTGTGGCTGTGGGTCAAGGTGGCCTTGAATTCATTGTGATCCTCCTACCTCTGCCTCCCGAGTGCTGGGATTAAAGGTGTGTGCCACCACGCCTGGCTCTCCTCTTGATATTTTTGCTTTTATTTTTTAATTTTTGGTGCTAGAGGAATCTAAGACTTCATGTATGCTAACCAGGCTAAGCTCCATCCCAACCCTACTTTTATGTTTTAATAATTATAGAGTTTCTTTCTATATAAATATTAACCATTTGGCATGACAAATATATGTATATATAATATATCAACTTTCTTCATCTTTTAACTTTATATCAAAAAAAATTTTAAGGGTTGGGTATGGTGGTGCACGCCTTTAATCCCAGCACTCAGGAGGCAGAGGGAGGAGGATCACCATGAGTTCAAGGCCACCCTGAGACTGCATAGTGAATTCCAGGTTAGTCTGGACTAGAGGGAGACCCTACCTCGAAAAAAAACAAAACAAAAAAAATTTTTTTAAGTTTTAGGGGGAATATTGGGAATTAAACCTAGGAACTGTTACATGCTAAGCTCAAGCTTACCACTGAGCTACATACCCACATCCAAAGTTCTCCCTGTCTCTCTCTCTCTCTCTGTCTATCTTTCACCCTTTTGTTTTATTTATTTTTACAAGACAGGGTCTAACTCTATAGTTCAGGTTGACTTTGAACTCAGCAACTCTCCTGCCTCAGCCTCCCAAGTGCTAGTATTGTAGACATGGGCCACCATACCTGGAAATAATTTTTTAAGAAAGATAGGGTCTGATGTATCCCAGGCTGGCCTCAATTTAATTTGTAGCCGAGGTTGGTCTTGAACTTACGATCCTTCTGCCTCCACCTCCCGTGTTGTGATTATAGATGTGAGCCACCACATCCAGCTTGGAAAACTTTTGAAAAATATTTTTATTGGGCTAGTGAGATGGCTCAGCAGTGGAGGTGCTTGCTTGATGACCGTGGTTTGGTTCCTAGTACCCACGTAGAGCTGGATGCATGGGGTGGCACATGCATCTGGCATTAGTTTGCAGTGGCTGGAGGCCCTGGTGTGCCCATTCTCTCTGTCTGTGTCTCTTCTGTCTATCTCTCTCTGCTTGCAAATAAGGAAATGAGAATATTAAAAAATTTATTTATTTGAGAGAGACAAAGAGGCAGAGAGAGAATGAGTATGGGCATGCCAGGGCTTTCTGCCACTTTAAACAAACTCCAGACGCATGTGCCACATTTTAATGTAAAGAGATGTATCAGTATTTTTTTTATGGCTTTTGAACCTTATCAGGATTTGTTTTTTGCTTTGTAAAATTTCAGTTTTGAACCCTGGCTAAGCCACACCAGCTGTGAGCACATGAGGCATGTGCAGGCATGTGTACACACACGCACACACACACACACACACACACACACACACACACAGTGGCCCTTGGGAAGTAGGTTGGACACTGGACTATTTCTTTTCCAGCGGTGGTAGTCCCCAGCTGAGGGACTGTTCTGCATTACATTCCCTCAGATACTTCCTAAAAGCACACAGTACCACCTCATCCCATGACATATTTTCTTTCCTTCCTTCTGCCCAGACTATGCAATTTCCAAACCAGACCTCATGTCACAGATGGAGCGAGGGGAGAGGCCTGCCATGCAGGAGCAGGAGGACTCCGAGGAGGGCGAGACGACCGCAGACCCCAGTGCTGGTGAGTGTCCCAGAGCCCTACTTCCTGGGTATCGGTTCTCAGGAGGCCCCAGCAGAGGTGTCACACCTGGAGTGGACCTGAATTGACACGATAGTAGCCTGCAGAATGGCCTGCACATGCTGCCACCCACGCGGTCTCCTCTGAACGCCAGGGGCCCAGGTGGTTGATAAATAGGAATGCTGTGGGGTTCACATGACCCAACATCACCTTCCTCTTTGCCGGAAATAAAGCAAAGTCACAGAGAAGGTCTTCCTATGCTGTGCGTCCATAGAAGGGCCGTGTCCCTGCAGCTGGTGGTCAGGGGTGGAGGCCTTGAGCGTGCCCGGACAGGACAGTCCAATAGAATCTGCACGTGGGCTGCATGGCCACGTGCACTCTGGTGTCAGGCTCAGGCTGCCTGCACTTGAACCCTACCTTTTACCACATCCTCATATTGTGATCCATCAGAGAATTCATCTGTTAGTGCAGAGGAACAGACACACCCAGAGGCATTCCCCCTGCCTCTCTTCCTTCTTCCCTCCCTCTCTCTCCCCCCTCCCCCAACAGGGTCTCACTGTAGCCCAGGCTAGCCTTGAACTCAGCAATCTTCTGCCTCAGCCTCCCATACTGTGAGATGACAGGCTTGTGCCACCATACCCAGCTTCAGAGGCCTTTCATTTTTTTTTAAATATTTTATTTATTCATTTTTTTCAATCAGAGAGAGAGAGAGAGAGACCACCTTGTGGGTCTGGCTTATGTGGGTCCTGGGGAATTGAACCAAGGGCCTTAGGCGAGTGCCTTAACCGCTAAGCCATCTCTCCAGCCCCAGAGGCCTTTCTTAATTCAACTGAGTTGACAAAGTTCACCATCACAAGGACCTGCTAGCTGGCTCAAGGAGTAGAAACTGACCCAATTTGTAAGAACAATAGCTAACCAGGCATAGTGGCTTACACCTATATAATCCCAGCCCTCAAGAGGGTGAGGCAGGTGGATCTTCATGAATTCAAGGACCACTCAGGCTGTAGAGTGAGACCCCATCTCAAGTAAACAAAATAAACCCAGTTACTTAGGAGAGAAAACCTTTGTGAAAATAAGCACTGCCTGTGTCAGAGAAAGCCACTGTGGTACCTTCTGAGATGTGTCTAGAGACTCCAGTGGAGGGGTGAGGCTAACCCTGAGTTCAGTACCACAGATAACAAAAAGATGAATTTAGGAATCGATGAGGATGGGAGGTTGGGGCCAGTGTGGTGATCTGATTGGAGGGAAATCACTGTTCCTTAAAGGTTGGAGTGGTCACATCAGACACGGGTTGGAGTGTAAATAGAGATTCAAGGTAGAAGAACTAGGACAACAAGTTGGGGGCAGGAAGTGAGCCAACGTCCCAGTGGTTGAGGCCCAGGTGCTGCTCCGAGCATTTTCTTAGAAGGGCTCTCCCTGTCTACTTGCCACATCGCCGCCACAGGCGATCCTCCTTAGGATGACCCCAGTATACTCTGTCCTGGCGCACGCATGCCCATGGCCTGAGCTCTTTGGAGGTGGTGGCCTCAAGGAGGCATCTGTGCATGGCTCAGCTGCCATCTGAGGCACTAATCATCCCCACCCCTAGGAGCCAGCAGTGGGAGGGAGGGAGGGCAGGTCGCACGGGATCACAGCTCCTCGGCGCTGTCCTTAGACCACACCATGTTAACCAAAGGCCTGGCCCTGCAATCGCTGCAGAGGAACTGTAGGTTCCAGCTTTCTACATATCCAGGGAGCACGTTCTTCCTCTGTCTCCTCCTCACCAGACCCAAAGGTGTGATGCCAAGGGAGAGAAATCTAGAAAACAGATTTTAGTGTTCTATAAATACCAAATATGACAGGTTTATGGACCTGCTAAGTTAATTCACTCAGTAAGTTGTCACTGAGTCGTTTTGCTCCCTAAGGGCAAAGAGATCCAAAGAGAATTCAGATAAATGTCCTACTCTTAACAATCCTGCACTCACATCTACCTGTCTGCCTCCCTTCCCGCACTCACAGCCATGTCCATCCACCTGTCTGCCTGACACATTTTAAATATTTCAATTATTCATACATTTGACCTAATAGTGTCTCCCCTCTCCCCTCCAGGTAGCCCAGATTGACCAGGAATTCACTCTGTAGTCTCAGGGTCTCCTCGCTCCTACCTCTGCCTCCCAAATGCTAGAATTAAAGGTGCGTGCCACCATGCCTGGCTCTAATAGTGTTTTTTGAGAGAATCTTTTGCATAGAAAAGTACATCATATTATAACACAGCCACTGACATCACATTTATATAGTTCTGATGCTATACAATTTACTTATGTGTCCATTATTTGGCTCATTGGGTGTTTCTCATGCTGGGTTATACAGTGGAGAACTGTGTGCCCCCAGAAGGCCTTGAGCTCACGCTTACACTGTAGAGGAGAGGCAGCCCACACTAATGAAAGAGCCGTCACCCTTCAGTAGAGCTGTGCTGGGAAGCAGCTAGGCTGCAAGGCATCCAACACGGAAAGTCTTGCTGAGCTTGGCAGGTCAGGCAGGCAGTAGAATTTTGTGGAAACCTAAATAACAGGTAGGTTTCTTGGCTCTGAGGAGGACAGATTGGAGGGAAGAGACAGGAAACTCGGTGACTGTTGGAAGTGCTTAGAGACCTTGACCCAGCCATGGTTTTTTGGAGGATACATTTTGGTGTCAGACCAAGAAGGACTTAGTGACTGGTGGATGTGAATTATGAGGAAGAACTCTCTGGCCTCTGGCTTGAGTGATGGGAGATGTCAGACATGAGGCCCAGGTGAGGAGAAACCAGAAGTCACTTTTTTTTTTGTTTGTTTGTTTGTTTGTTTTGAGATAGGGGTTTCCTCTAGCCCAGGCTGACCTGAGAAGTCACTTAAAACTGCTTACAACACAAACTTCCAGACACAAAACAGCCTTGATATTCATGACTTCACAGTGCCTAATAGTACCTACCAAAATGGGAGGAAAAGATTATGACATCAAAACAAAACAGACTAACTGGGAGGGGGAAGAGATATGAGGGAAGGTAGGGAGGGAATCATAATGGTTTATAATTATGGAAACTACCAATAAAAATTAAAAAGAAAACTTCATTTGCAAGCAGAGAAAGAGGAGAAAGGAGAGACAGAATGGGCACACCAGGGCCTCCAGCCTCTGCAAATGAGCTCCAGATGCATGCACCACTTTGTGCATCGGCCTTACATGGGTACTGGGGAATCAAGCCAGAGTCGTTAGGCCATTGCAGGCAAGCAACTTAACTGCTGAGCTATCTCTCCAGCCCAGAGAAATCACTTTATTTATTTATTTATTTTGGTTTTTCGAGGTAGGGTCTTGCTCTAGCCCAGGCTGACCTGGAATTCACTATGTAGTCTCGGGGTTGCCTTGAACTCACCATGACCGGCCAAGAAGCCACTTTTGAACACATGTGGCTTGAGATCCCCTGAGTCAGCAAGGAAAGAGTGCTGAGATAGCACCTGAGTAGTCGAATTCCAAAACAGGTCTGGATTAGAGAGCCTTAGCACTGGGACATTTGGGCCTTGATGTAGACGGGATGGGATTGGTCTGTGGAGGAAGAGATGGGAGAAAGCTGCTCCTGCAGAGTGCTGACTCTTGGGGCAGATTTGGGGATCAAAATATTGCCCAAGGTCCAGCCTAGGTGCTAATACTTTGTAAGAAAGCTTTCGCCGGGCGTGGTGGTGCACGTCTTTAATCCCAGCACTCAGAAGGCAGAGGTAGGAGGATCACCATGAGTTTGAGGCCAGCCTGAGACTACAGAGTGAATTCCAGGTCAGCCTGGGCTAGAATGAGACCCTACCTCGAAAAAAAAAAAGCTTTCAGGGTGTTTTTTCTTTGTGCAATTAGGTGTGATTTGGAAAAAGAAAGAACTTGAGGAGTCAAAGAAAACAGAAAGAGTGGCCAGAAAATGAGCAGGCTATTTAAGGGAGTGTCTCCCTGAGTATGAAGAAGAGAATGAGGTCAACATTGAGCTCTCAGTGGTTTAGTAATACAGAATGAAGAGGTCCATTGGATGTGCACATTGGAAGTCATCAGGGGAATGGGTGTGGTGACAGACCTGTCATCTCAGCACTGGGGAAGTAGAGGCAGGAAGATCAAGAATTTAAGACCAGCCTTGGCTCCATAGTGGGTTCAAGACCATCCTGTGCTACATGAGACCATCTCAAAAAACAACAGGGCTAGAGATAATGCTCAGTGGTTAAGATGCTTGCCTACAAAGCCTAATGACCTAGGTTCAATTTCACAGTACTTACAGAAGCCAGATGTACAAAATGGTACATGTATCTGGAGCTCCTGTGCAGTGGCTAGAGGCCCTGGAATACCCATGTATTCTCTCCCCCTCCCTCCCTCCCGCCCTTCCTACCTCCCTCTCCTCCTCTCTTCTGTCTGTATCTCTCTACTTACAAACAAATTTTTTTTTCAAATAAATATTTTTAAACCATTAACAACAACAAAGACTTGCATACTTGAGTAAAATTTGAGATTCATCCATGGCCTTAGCCAGAGAATGTCAACTCCAGAGAGTAGGTAGAAGCCTGACCAGGTGAGTGAGAAGCAGGTAGGAGGCCGGGAGGAAGAGGCAGCCCATGTGGATGGATGGTCTGCTGGTTCAGCTGCGAGTAGGAGTGGAGATTTGGGGCAGTGGCAAGGGCTTGTTGCCTGACTATGACAGAGATTTCTGAAGCCTGTTTGAAATTCTGATGGGGTCTAGTTGGTAGGGAAGGTTAATGATGCAGAAGTGAGAAATGTATTCATAATATGAAGTCAGTGAGAGAAACAGAAAAGCAAAAGTGGATGGAAACATACTCAAATCTTTTTTCTGTGATTTGTCAACATTTTTGATGATAGTCTATTACTTACTCACTAAAACTAATTCAGTGCATGAAGAAAGACTGTGTTGGAGATGGCAGAATAAATGTGTCGACTGCCCTTCCCCCAGTCCTCCTAAAATGAGACAAAGGAACTTGTAAAAAGGACGGACAACAGCACAACATTGAAGTCTAAAGGCAGGTGGTGGATGACTACTGAGTTACACAGCTGAAGCTGAACCTGAAGTTGGTGTTGGGGGAGCTGAGGAGCAACCCAGTGTGCCTACCGATACTCCAGACTCAGGAGTTAGCAGGGCCAGAGGCTCAGGTGTCAGGATTAGTCCACCATCTTCTTTGATTTTGTTTTTCTTTCTTGATCTGGTAGAGATTGAATCCAGGGCTTCATGCATGCTTAGGCTCACTGAGCCACAACCCCAACCCCTGCTGAGCATCTCTGAAGAGGTGATGAAAGACTCTGCCTCTCCTGACCTCTGGCAGATGAGAGGGTGGAGGCACCAGGCATAGTGGAGGGGGGGGAGTACCATATGAAACATGGGAGCAAATGGGACTTCATTTCCCAATACCTGCTTCCCCTAACCTGGCTCCCGAATGTTGCTCACATCCAGGATTCTGCCCTTGAGGGCTGAAAAGTCGCATTTAAGGACTTTTGGAATCATCCCAAGATGTCCGGTAAAGTGAGCTGGCCAAAGTGTCCTAGAGGGAGACCCCTAGAAGTCCCTATGCAGATGTACTGCCTTTCACTTCAGAGACCATGGAGAGAGAAAACAGTATGGAAACTTACACATAAAATCCTTGGGGAAAAATGCATTTGTGTCACAGAAGTGTAATGCTAGGGGCTGAAGAGATGGCTCTGTTAAAGGCTCTTATTGCACACTTTGGCGGCAATCAAGTTTGATTCCCCAGTTCCCATGTAAAGCCAGATGCACAAGGTGGTACATGTGTCTGGAATTTATTTGCAGAAGGCCCTGGTGTGCCCATGCTCTCTCTCTGCTCCAAATAAATAATTTTTTAAAATATTTTTATTTATTCATTTTCAAGCAGAGAGAGAGAGAGAGAGAGAGAGAGAGAGAGAGAGAGAGAGAGAGAGAGTGAGAACACCAAGGCCACCACCTTGTGGGTCTGGCTTATATGGGTCCTGGGGAATTGAACCCGGGGCCTTAGGCACTGGAGGCAAGTGCCTTATCCGCTGAGCCATATCTCCAGCCCTAAATAATTTTTTTTTACTGTGTAATGGTTAGTTTTAAAAAGAAAAGACAAGAACTCTTAGAAATTAAAAATTGATTTCAAATTCAGAACTCAGTGGAGCATTTTAAGAGAAAGTTGAGCTCACATTTCAGAAAATAAAGCTAAAAGACAAAAATGAAAAAATGAAAAAAAATGGATCAAAAATTCAAAACCAGCCTGGGCTATAGAGTGAGTTCAAGGCCAGGTTGAGCAAGTTATCAAGACCCTATATTTGAAATAAAAAGTAAAAAGAGGCGGCACACACCTTTAATCCCATCACTTACGAGGCAGAGGTAGGAGGATCTGTGGGTTCCAGATCAGCCTGGGCTAGAGTGAGACTCTATCTTGAAAAAAAAAAATGGAAGAAAGTGAGGGGGTAGGGAGAGAGGGGGGCATCATAAAAAGACAAGGGTGAGAATTACCAACGAAAATGATTCAAGAAAATCTCCAACAATTTAAGGCAGTTTTCTAGATGGAAAGAGCCTGCCAGCTTCCAGGATGAAAATTGACTCCAGACACTTCAGAGGAAATGTCAGAGCACCTGAGGACCCAGGAGATGTGCAATGTCCACACAAGAGAAATTGTTATCCAAAGAAGGGTGCAGCTTCAGACTTTTCACAGCATCTAGAGCTAGATGACAGCACCCCTAAAATGCTGAAGAAAAATGCCTTCCAATCTAGAACTCAAAATCTAGCCAAACCTTCAACTAAATATGAGAGTGAAATCAAAACGTTTTGAGATGTTCGATTCTCCACCCACCCCTTCTCAAGCTCTGGAGGTGCTTTGCCCAAATGAAGATGTAATCAAGAGGCAGATGAGAAGCGAGGCCTAGGCAGGAGGATTGTTTGAATTTTGAGGCTTGCCTGGACTATAGAGTGAGACCTTGTCTCAAACACAAATAAAAAGAAAAGAAAGAGATAAGAGAGAGAGAAAATAAAGCCCGGCATGGTGGCACACACCTTTAATCCCAGCACTCAGGAGGGTAGGAGGATTGCCGTGAGTTCAAAGCCACTCTGAGACTACATAGTGAATTCCAGGTCAGCCTGGGCCACAGTGAGACCCTACCTCGAAAAACGAAAAACCAAAAATAAATAAATAAAAATAAAAAATAAATGAAAAACAAACAAAATCCAAAAACAGCATTTAGAATTGTCAATTGAAATAACAACTATTATTCTTCGAGCAGTTTGTGGTGCCTGGAGGCCCCGGGGCGCCCATACTTATTCCAATCTCTCCCTCTGTTGAATAAATAAATAAGTTTATTTCTCTTTTAAAAAACAAAAGGTTGAAGCCGGCATGGTGGCACACGCCTTTAATCCCAGCACTCGGGAGGCAGAAGTAGGAGGATTGCATGAGTTCAAGGCTGCCCTGAGACTACATAGTGAGTTCCAGGTCAGCCTCAACTAGAGCGAGACCCTACCTCGAAAAACCAAAAAAAAAAAAGAGAGAGAGAGAGAGAACTGTGTGTAAGGTGAAGAGATGGGAAAGAGAATCCTGGGTGTATCAGAAAGTTCTAGAAATTTTCAAGTAGAAATTAAATTTATGAATACCCAGTATGTATGAATATTCTAAGAATAGTGTTATGTAGCAGAAAGGTGTGAGGAGAGCTTGGAGCCTAGTTCGTAATAATTAATAGTAAGCTAAGCAAAATTAAAAAGGATTAGCTCACCGGGTATGGTGGCACATGTCTATAATCCCAGCACTTCGGAGGAAGAGCTAAGAGGATTGCCTTGAGTTCAAGGCCAGCCTGGGACTATAGAGTGAATTCTAGGTCAGCCTGGGTTAGAGTGAGACCCTAGCTCAAAACAACAACAAGAAAACATTAGGGATGGGGATATAGCTCAATGCTCTGGCCTCATATTCCTAAGGCCTTGGGTTCCATTCTCAGCACCACACACACATAAATAAATAAAATTAACAGGTTTGTAGAACTACTCAGCACTCTGACCTGTTACATGTGTGATTTAAGAGAAGGAGAAGCAACATGCCTGCACTCCAAGCATTTGGGGGGTGGAGGCCAGAAGATACCAGAGTACAAGGTCATCTTCTGCAACATAGTGATGTTGAGGTCAGCCTGGCCTACATGGGACTGGGGAGATGGCTCAGTGGGCAAAAGCACTTGCTGTACAAGCATGACAGCCTGAGTGAACTCAGAACCCGTGTAAAGACTTGTAGCAGAGCAGCGCATGCCTTTAATCCCAGCACTTGGGAGGCAGAGGTAGGAGGATCACCATAAGCTCAAGGCCACCCGGAGACTACATAGTGAATTCCAGGTCAGCCTGGGCTAGAGTGAGACCCTACCTCAAAAAACAAAAAAACAAAAATAAAAATAAAAAAAGACTTGTAGCGAGCATCTGTAATCCCAGTGTTCCTACTGAGAGTTGGAGGCAGAGACAGGAGAATCCTGGAAGCTCAAAGGCCAGCTAGCTTGACATGCAACAGTGAACTTGACTCAAACAAGACTGAAGGTGAGTCCTGTGACCTCCACACACACAGATTGAAAGAGCAACTCATACCAAGTTTTAAAACCTTCATGAAAGCCAGCTTTATTCTTTGCTTTGAACTCATAGGAATAGTTAATGTGGCAACATTGGGGTTTTTTGTTTTGTTTTAGTTTGGTTTGGTTTTGGTTTTGGTTTTTCTCTTTTTGGTTTTTCGAGGTAGAGTCTCACTTTAGCCCAGGCTGACCTGGAATTCACTCTGTAGTCTCAGGGTGGCCTTGAACTCACGGCGATCCTCCTACCTCTGCCTCCCGAGTGCTGGGATTAAAGGCATGCGCCACCACGCCTGTCATGGTTTTGGTTTTTCAAGGTAGGGTCTCTAGCCCAACATTTGTTTTTAATTTCAAAAAGAAAAGCAAGCAGAAAACCCCCAATAGTTCTTTCTCAAAAATCTTGTCAACTGTCTTCCCACTTCATGTTCGTATGCTTACAAACACCCTTAGTTACATGAATATTACATAAATGTCTCACTGTAATGCAAACACAAATGTGGAATGCTATCACTTGACAACTTGTTATTTCAGTACTATATCCAGGTGTGGTGGTGTACATCTGCAATGCCAACACTCAGAGGCTGGAGAATTGCTGCAAGTTCAAGGACAGTATGGGCTATATAGGAAGATAGTGTCTTAAGTAAAAATAACTTAAAATAATAATATATCTGACTTTTTATATGTCAGAATATATAAACCCAGATTTTCTTAAGAGCAGATTATAGTATTCTATGTATTGATTTCATGATTTATATAAATACTTTCCCACTGATGTGCATTCAGGAACTTATAAATAGATCTCTGTGCACTGGTCTGAAACTTTTAGAAGCGGATTTTCTGGGTCAAAGGATATCCCCACTTAAACATTTAATAGATACTGGAAGTAACCTCCACAACAACACTGTTAGTTTATATGCCTTCATCTAAGCATGGGAATACTGCCCACATACCCCAGCCAAAAGGAGGTATCTGCGGCTTTATATATTTGCCAAAGTGCTGGCATAAATGGTATTTCATGCTGGCCTTCAACTTTTTACAAGAGTATGGTTACTAATTAACTAGCATGTTGGATTCTGTGCATTCTTTTATTTCTTCTTTTAAATTATGTATTTTTATTGTTGATTTGGAAAAGATTTTTTTTCTTTGAGAGGGTACCTCATATAGCCCAGGTTGGCCTCAGACTCCCTATATAGCTTCGGAACTCCTGATCTTCCTGGGATTATAGGTATGTGCCACCATTTCTGGTTTGTAAAAGCATTTTTATACATCAAAGATACTAGTTCATGTCTATCATATCTATGCAAATATTTCCAATTATTTTGGTTACTTTTACATATAGTATTTGTATATGGGTATGGTATAACAGTTTCAAATTCCTGTGTATTTAGATTTACCAGTCATTTTAGTGTCTGGATTTTGTATCAACTATAGAAATAATTACTGGGCCATTTTATTCAGTAAACACTATGATCCCAGGCCTTAGTCCTGTGAGCTTCTTGAAAACTGAGTGCAAGGCTGCCATGTACTTGTAAGGTTAAGACTAAGATGGAAAGTTCAAGACCACTCTGGGATGAAAGCGTGCTGTTAACACCAGCCTGGGCAACTGAACACCATCTCAAAGCAAAGTGAAATAAAGGCTGGGGTATATCACTCAGTGGTGGAGCACATAGGAGTCTATAAGTTCAATTCCCAGTACCACAAAGAATAAAATAAAATCTACCTCCCGCCCATCCCTGCTTAGTGTGAGCTTGTCTGGGGTATAAACCCTCTGGGTCACCACACAGATAGTCCTGAATGCCAGGGGACATACCCAGAATAGCATCGCTCTGAGGCCTGGATGGCAGTTGAAGTTCTGCAGGTTAGGTTGTTAGCAATATTTTGCTTCCAGCAAAATTGAAAGAGAACCTAATTAAGTTGTCAGCTAATAGGCCATTAGGAATAGGTTTTTTTTTTTTTTTTTTTTTTGGTTTTTCGAGGTAGGGTCTAGTCCAGGCTGACCTGGAATTCACTATGTAGTCTTAGGGTGGCCTTGAACTCATGGTGATCCTCCTACCTCTGCCTCCCAAGTGCTGGGATTAAAGGCGTGCACCACCATGCCCAGCTTGAAAGATTTTTGTTTTCCGTCTTGGATGATAATTTATCCTCCTGCATCATAATCACTAAGAAAAAATTCATCCAGGAAAGAAATGAACCTACAGAGCCTTGTGGTTATTAGAAATGGAGCCAAAATTAATCTTTCAATTTATATAAACATTTTTGTGGCAGATGAAGTGATCAGTGAGAGGCTTCTAGGCATGAAAACGTGTTCTACTAGGATAAAGTCCTCGGGCAAAGTGGGACTGGAAATAGAAGCTCAAGGTAAAAGGAATGAAATAAAAATGCCAACCATCAAAGAACTCGTTCCTGGATGTTTCGAGTGAATAATGGTGGATTTAAAAGGGTTAGGATTCTTGGGTTCCGTTGATGACATTAAAGATGAGGAAAGAGTTTATTTCAAAATCTCAATATTTACGCCAGAAATTATATCTTTTATAGTTACTGATTTTATTAATTATTTGCACAAAAGTAGGACTGCACCATAGCCTCTTGCTGCTGCAAATGGAACGTCAGACACGTGTCACTTTGTGCATCTGGCTTTGCATAAGTACTGGGGAAATGAACCTGGCCCAGCAGGCTTTGCAACAAGTCCCTTTAACCACCAAGCCATCTCCCCAAAAGTCATCACTGTGTCGCTCAAGATGACCTTGAACTTGTAGCAGTACTCTTCCTACCTTAGCTTCCCAAATGTTGAGATATACATGTGAACCATCACCCAGCGCATTTTACATGTTGATTCTAAACGTGCAAAGGGAAGTTATTTTCATTTTATTTTTTTGAGGCAGGCTTTCACTCTAGCCCAGGCTGACCTGGAACTTTCAGTCTCTCAGTGATCCTCCTACCTCAGCCACCTGAGTGCTTGGATTAAGGGAATTAGCCACTATGCCTGATTAGAAGCAGAGTTTTGTTTTGTTGTTTTAATTTAAAAAAATTTTTTTTCAAGTAGGAGAGAGATGGAGATAAAGAATAGGAGTGTCAGGCCTCCAGCCACTGCAAATGGACTCCAGATATCTGTGCCACTTTGTGCATCTGGTTTATGTGGATTCTGGGGAATCAAACTCTGGTCATCAGGCTCTGCAGACAAGTGTCTTAACCACTGACCCATCTCTCCAGCCCTAGAAACATAGTTTTGAAAAATTATTTTAGGGAGTAGACAAGTGAAATATTTTCCGGAGTTTATGAAGTTGGGAAAGTCATGCTTATGGAGGCGTGTGATGATTTAATGTGGAGACCAGGCTGAAGAGGAGAAGCAGGCCCAAGTCCTGAGGAAGGATTAGGTTACAGGAGGGAAGAGATTGGAGGGGAGGGGCATTGTCTGTCTTGTGTAATCTCTGAAGCTTGGTACTTTACACAGAAAATCAGCTTGTTGCAGGAGGTATGTGGTGGTGTGCTCCTGGAATCCCAGCACTTGGGAGGTAGAGAAAGGGGAATCAGGAGTTCAAGGTCATCCTTGGCTACAAAGCAAGTTTGAGGACAGCCTGGGTTAGAGAATAGAACACTGGCATCTCTGAAGAATGGGAGACCCCCTCCATCGCAAGGGTCTTCTTCCCAGACAGCTGAGAGAACTGCACTTTGAAAGCGTGAGCACCCATATAATTCCATCTATTCTGAAGTTATCTGCCTTTGCTGATCAGGAAGGAATTAAAAGGTTGCCCGGTACCGGAAGGACTCAGCTTCAGGTCACAGCACTGGATTCAGCCTACTCTGTTGGTTGGTCTGACTTTTCAGCCATGTCTCTTTCCATGTTAGACAGGAGAAGGCTAGCCCAGGTCAGGAGAGGCTTCACACAGGCAGGACTATTCCGTGGGCTTCATGTGTTTCCTAGTTTCTGTTGTTATTTCCCCCTCACAGCACTTACTAGCATCCAGTATGTTTTTATTGTGTTTATGGCCTTATGTGAGGCATGATTTTTATTAGCATAAACTAAGCTATTAGAACACTTCATGGTACATAGTTTGTACTCAGCGTACATCTTACTAAACAATGAATGAATGAATGTTATGCATTATGCATTTATCATTTCTTCAATTTGAAAAATTGGTTTTCAGACAAGTGTGATGGCTCACTCCTTTAATCCCAGCACTCAGGAGGCTGAAGTAGGAGGATCACTGTAAGTTCAAGGCCAGCCTGAGATAGAGTGAAACCCTGCTTCAAAAAAGTCTTCAACATATGAAGATTTATTGTGGCACAAATCTTTCCACCACTTTGTTGGTCTGGCTTATGTGGGTCCTGGGGAATTGAACCCGGGGCCTTAAGGCACTGGAGGCAAGTGCCTTACCCACTGAGCCATCTCTCCAGCCCTAAAATATCTTTTAAAAAAGAGATAAATTAAAGTTTCAGATATAATAAAGGCAGAAATATGAACACTAATTTTACCAGTGGTCTTTGGATATTCCCAGGTTCTTGGCATCTTACTCAAAAATTGAAGAGATGCAGCAAGAAATGTTATCAAGAGCAAAGCCATAGTAAGGGTCTGATGCACACTGCCAAGAGGGCGGTGGGCTGCTTGAGTGGAGAGTGCTCACGGGCCCCTGGAAGTGGGGGCGGGGGCTTTTCCTTATAGGATTTTTAGGGGAGGATAGACTGGTTGCTAGGGGTGTAGTGATTGGTCCATGGTTTAATTGATGGGTTTGGGTTCTGTACCCTTTTCTGCACTGCCTGTTCCTTCTCATGATGCACCTGATTTTAATCATAGGTATGTGGTTGTACATTGTTTGAAAATAGGTGGTAAATAGGGGTTTCTCCCTAAAAGTTAGCTCTGAGAACATATTTAAGTAGGAACTGATCACAAATATGGTTTCATGGGGAAGGAGAAACCAGGTTTGTTGTCAGGAGCGGGGTGGACGCTCAGCTCCACGCAAGTGGGGATACCAGGGTCTGACAGGTGGCTTAAATGCATTGTGAGGAAAGCCTGTGCTCACTGCTGCCTGAGCCACGCACTGCCCTGGATCCCTACGCTTGCCTGCGTCAACCTGACAATAAAAATCTTAGAATAGAATCTAGGAGCCCAGAAAATCACCTAGGTCCTGAGAAGACTGTACGGTAAAACAAAAGTTCAAGAACCATAAAAAGAAAGGGATGGGCTGGAGAGATGGCTCAGCGGTTAAGGCACTTGCCTCCAGTGCCTAAGGCCCTGGGTTCAATTCCCCAGGACCCACATAAGCCAGACCCACAAGGTGGTGGCCCTGGTGCACTCTCTCTCTCTCTCTCTGTATCTCTCTGCTTGAAAATGAATAAATAAAATATTTTTTTTTTTTTTTTTTGGTTTTTCGAGGTAGGGTCTCACTCTAGCCCAGGCTGACCTGGAATTTACTATGTAGTCTCAGGGTGGCCTTGAACTCATGTCGATCCTCCTACCTCTGCCTCCAGAGTGCTGGATTAAAGGCATGCGCCACCACGCCCGGCTTATTTTTTTAAAAAAAGAAAGGGATACATTTTAAAAAATATTTATGAGCAGAGAAAGAGAGTATTGCAGTGGCCTCTAGCCACTGCAAACAAACTCCAGATGCATGTGCCACTTTGTGCATCTGGCTTTACGTGGGTGCTGGGGAATCCAACCTGGGTCAGCAGGCTTTGTAAGCAAGTGCCTTTAACCACTGAGCCATCTCCCCAGCCAAGAAAGGGATACATTTTTGACAATATGAAAGCTGGTTTAAAAATTGCTTAGCCAAAAAAAAAAAAATTGCACGGCAAAAGATGCTATAGATCTGAGGGAAAAAATATGTGAAATGCAGGCAAGAGATTGTGGGTTTTTTCTTTCTTTCTTTTTGGCTTTTCACTCTAATCCAGGCTGACCTGGAATTCACTATGTAGTCTCAGGGTGGCCTTGAACTCACAGCAATCCTCCTACCTCTGCCTCCCGAGTGCTGGGACTAAAGGCGTGCGCCACCACACCTGGCCCAGTGGGTTTTTTCATATTTCATCCTGGTGTGTTGTTGTAGCCCTGTAATCCAGCACTTGAGAGGTAGAGACAAGAGGACCAGGAGAACGAGATCCTTAGCTCCATGTCAAGTTGGAGACCAGCCTGGGGTACATGAGATTCTATCTCAAAAACAAACAAACCCCAAGGGATATAGCTTTTTTGGCAGAGTGCAGAGCATGCACAAAGCCCTGGGTTTGACCTCCAGCATTGCATAAACTGGGTATGGTGACACACAACTGTAATTCCAGCTCTCAGAAGATTGGAAGTTCGAGGCCAGCCTGGGCTACATGAGACCCTGTCTCAAAACAAACAAGGCTAGTGGTAAAGCTCTTTCTTGCCTAGCATAGAAAAGGCTATAGATGCCATCCACAGTACTGCAAAATAATTAATTGAATAAGTAAATAGTTGGATAAGTTATTGAATAAATAAATTTATCTTTAATACAAGATTTAAAAATTCTTATAAACTGGTAAGAAACACAACCAGGGGAGCTTGGGAGATGGCTCAGAGGTTAAAGGTGCTTGCATGCAAAGCCTACAGGCCTGGGTTCAATTCCCCAGCCGCTCATGTAAAGCCAGACAGGCATTTATTTACCGCAGCAAGAAACCCTGGTGTACCCATATATACATACATACTCGTACAAATAAATAAATGGAAATATTTTTTAAAGCAACCTAGGGCCTGGAGAGATGGCTTAGCCGGTAAAAGCAATCGCTCTACAAGCAAGAGATCCCCAGCACCAGCACCTACATAAAAAGGAAAAGGATGGGCATGAAGCACATGCCTGTAACCCCAGGGCTATGAGAAGCAGAGCTAGGAGAATTGTTGGGATTCCCTGGTCAGCGTCTAGCTGGAAAATGGGGAGCTCCAGGTGGAGGGTGAGACTTTATCTCAGGGAAATAAAACAGAAGAACAGTAGAGGACACCTGATGTCTTACTCTGGGTGCACACGGGGCACATGCATCTGTGTGTCACACACACACACACCCCATAAATTCTACATTCGCCCACCAAAAAAGGCATAGGCCAGGCATGGTGGTATGCCTCTGTTGGTTTGAGGCTAGCCTGGGCTACATGGTACAAAACCGTGTATCTTTTTTTGATTTAAAAACCTATTAGGGGGAGTGGTTGAAATAGAGTCTCATGTAGCCCAGGTTGGCCTTGAACTAACTCTGTAACCAAGGATGATCTTGAACTCTTCATCTTCCTGCCTCCACCTCCAATGTGCTGGAATTTCAGGCATGAGCCTCTACATTTCAGCTAAAAGACACAAATTTAAAGACAGTGTATTTAACAGGGTAATGTTTAGCTAAAAATAAACCCAAATTATACACTCACCTGCTTTAAAATAATGTGGGTCAAGAGAACCCTCAAGAGGTCTGTCTGTCCATCTGGCACCTCACTGGGAATGGCCAGGGGCGAGAAGTGAGATAGCCCATCTTTTTATTTGCCCTAATGATGCTTGACCAGTGAGAGGGAAGCTGGGCATTGGATGCCTTACCTGGAAAGTGAAATTAGGGTCTCTAAACAATTATGAGACTTACGGAGAATGACCTTGTCATGGTTTGATCCAGGTGTCCCCCACAAACAAATGAATCTGTTCTGGGTAATTGATCCTCAGCTGATGGCAGTTTGGATTTTACAACCTCGATGGAGCTGTGTTGTTGGGGGCAGGCTTTTGGGGTTATAAACCAGCTTCCCCTTGCCAGTGTTTGGCACACCTTCCTACTGCTGTTTGCAGTGCTGTGGCGGAGGTGATGTCCACCCCTCTGCTCATGCCATCGTTTTCCCTGCCAGGATGGAGTCTCCCTTTGAGTCCGTAAGCCAAATAAACCCATTCCTCCACAAGCCGCTTTTGTTTGGGTTCTTTCTGTGCAGCAACTAGAAAGCTGACTGCAACAGACCTCATCTATATTAACTTGGCTCCAGATTGTATTGGCATTCAAGGCTACAAAATGTCCAGAAAATTCTCTCCACTCATCATCAACTCATTATTTTTTAGGGTCTCTTAAAAAAGAACTGTTCAAGTGGGGGATGGTGGCACACAGCTTTAATCCCAGCACTTGTGAGGCAGCGGTAGGAGGATCTCTGAGTTCAAGGCCATTCCAGTCTATGTAGCAAGCTACAGGCCAAGGGCTACATAGCACAACCCTGTCCTGAGTGCTAGGACCAAAGGCATGCCCCACCACACCTGGCTTAGAATATAAATTTTAGGGCTGTTGAAGCCTGGGTAGGTGACATGACTATTCTGTATTCTTTCCCCTCCTCCTCTCAGCACATGATGGCATCGTGATTAAGATCGAGGTGCAGACCAATGATGAGGGCTCTGAAGGTTTAGAGACTTCAGAACCCCTGATGGGACAAGTAGAAGAACATGGCTTTCAAGACTCAGAGCTGGGTGACCCCTGTGGCGAGCAGCCAGACCTGGACATGCAAGAACAGGATAACACACTGGAGGAGTCCACCGAAGGCTCCAGTGAGTTCAGTGAGCTCAAGCAGATGCTGGTGCAGCAGAGAAACTGCACAGGTAAGTTCCGGGCAGGAGGAAGCCTGCAGGGCCTTGCCTTGTGGGAAAGCTGTGGCCCTTCCGAGGGTAGCTAGATACTGATGAGATACAGGCATGAGCACAGCCTCTTCCTAGAGGCAGACAAGGTCATTGTCCGAAGTCATAGAGAGCGTCAGGGCTTTATTGGTTGGCTCATGTCACACTAGAAGCTTCAACTGGCCCTGGATAGCATCTCTTACTTGTTAGTTTGGGGGGATTGTTTTTGTTTTGAGAGATTGGCTGGATAACCCAAGATGGCCTCCTGAGTGCTGGGATTACACATGTGTGTGTGCCACCATGCCCTGCAATCACATGTACCACCCTCCTCTGGTTGGCTCTGTCAGGCTCATGAACAAACAAGATCCCAGTGTCATTCTGCTCTGTTTCTCCTCATAAGTACAAGAACATCCTGGCAGTGGACACCTGGTCCCAGCACATCTTTATGGCAGCTCCTGGGTGCTACGTGCCCTTATAGTCTGGGAAACTGTCAACGTGACACATTGTTTTAGGTGCTCCATTGGGCCTAACAAATATTTTTATCCAGATTTTTACAACTATATTCAAGAAAGAAACAAACGTAATTTTTTTTCTTTCCTTAAATCACTGTAACCCAGTTTTTAGAAACTGAATGATTCTAGACTTAGCAAATGAATTGAGCAGCTTTTGCTTTTTCTGTATTCTGGGGAAAAAATGTGTAAGGTAAGAATCAAGTTCCTTGAAAGTTGTGTACAACTCAACTGGATGTTTTCTCTATGTGATAATTGTAGGTGCTTATTTAAAATTTTTAAATATTTAAAAATATGTCTGTGAGCCGGGTGTGGTGGTGCACACCTTTAATCCCAGCACTCGGGAGGCAGAGGTAGGAGGATTGCCATAAATTCAAGGCCACCCTGAGACTACATAGTGAATTCCAGGTCAGCCTGGATTAGAGTGAGACCCTACCTTGAAAAACCAAATATATATATATATATGTATGTCTGTGAAAGGTGTGGAAGCTGAGGCAGGAGGATTGCTGCAAGTTCAAGGCCAGTCCAGTCTCTGTAGCAAGCTATACGCCAAGGGCTACATAGCATGACCCTGTCTTAAACAACAAAAGAAATGTGTTCATATCCAGTAATTTAGGCTTTTCAAATTATTTTTTTAAATTATTTAGTCATTTTCAAGCAGAGAGAAAGAGAGAGAGAGAGAGAGAGAGAGAGAGAGAGAGAGAGAGAGAGAGAGAGCGCACCAGGGTCACCACCTTGTGGATCTGGCTTATGTGGGTCCTGGGGAATTGAACGCCGGGCCTTAGGCACTGGAGGGCAAGTGCCTTAACTGCTGAGCTATCTCTCCAGCCCCTTCAAATTATTTTATTGACTTAATTATTTTATTTTTACCTATAGGTATGAAAAACTATAGGGGATCTGGAGTTGGGTTTTGTTTTTATTTTTGTTGTTTTTGAGGTAGGGTAGCCCACATTGACCTGGAACTGTGTAATCCCAAAATGATCCTCCTCTGTCTCCCAAGTGCTGGGATTAAAGGTGTGTCATCACTCACACCCAGTGTTTTTTGTTGTTGGTAGTTTTTGTTGTTGTTGCTGGTTGGTATGTTTTTTTGAGGCAGGTGTAAAAGTGCTTCAAAAAAGGTTTTTATATGTAAGAATTCTGGAAATGCACTTTTGTGTCTTATAGAGGGACTCCGAGAAGCGACTTTCTCTTGCACACTGACAAAATGAGCTCTCCAGTTATCAGTGTTTAGATAAGCACCCCATAAGAAAAGGCACCTAAAGAAATTCAAATAAGAGTCAAAAGCTACTGTTTCTCTTGAACTTTAGGTTCTCATGGGCCCCTGTAGAACTTGACATTGGTTAGACCCTAAAGAAACAGGGGACATCCGCCAGTGAGGCATGTAGGGCCTTGTACTCCAGACGGTACTCTGAGTCTGGTTCCTGCTGTGCAGTGAGACCATGCACACTACCTGAGATGCTGCAGAGGGCTACATCCAGGGAGGAGGTCAGCACCACCAAGGAAGATATGGAGGAGCGGGGATTGGTGGAAGGGAGTGAATAAAGGCATGAGGAGACATCCCTAAGTAGGTTCTGGAAGGAAGGAAAACAATCTGGCAATTTGTTCAGGTGGAGTCCTTACAAGGGAGAAGATGGAGAACTTTCTGAGTCCAGATGCTTCGATGTAGATGGCAGAAACACAGCCTTAAGTTCTAGTGCTCCAAATGAAGGGACTTTGTTGGATCTCGTACTTGGTAGGTTCATGAGTGTGACAGGTTCAGGCATGGTGCCCCCTGATGGTTCTCCGGGCTGGTTTCCTTCTTTCCTGGTGCATACTGCTTCTTTAGCAGCTTCTGGTCATGAGGAGTGGAAAGCCACCTCACCATCTCTCCTGCTCCCTTGCCATAAAATGCCAAGAAAGGATTCTAATGCGTCCTGTTAAGCTTTGGGCTTCACATCCAGCTACACTGGGTAGGGACCCTGGGCCACGGAGCCAGGAAATTGTCCCAGATGCAGGAATTTGGGCAGCGTTATTCTCTTGCAGGGCCTGTCAGTGAGGATACAGCCTTGCTGTGCCTATCCTGGTTAGGTGTTCTAGACCATGGCTGATGTCTCTCTGTTGTCTGTCTGTCCCTGGAGCAGAGTGCTGTGCCTATCCTGGATAGGAGTTCTAGACCACGGCTAACGACTTTCTGTTGTCTCTCTGTCCCTGGAGCAGAGGGGATCGTGATCAAGACTGAGGAGCAGGAGGAGGAGGAGGAGGAAGAAGAAGAGGACGAGCTGCCACAGCACTTACAATCCCTTGGGCAGCTGTCCGGGAGGTACGAGGCCAGTATGTACCAGACCCCCCTGCCTGGGGAGATGTCTCCCGAACGCGAGGAGAGCCCCAGCCCCCCACCCCTGCAGCTGGGGAACCCAGCGGTCAAGAGGCTGGCCCCCAGCGCCCACATGCACAGCCACGGGCACGGGGAGCGGCACCTGGGGGAGAGCCGCGGGAGCTCGAGCCAGCAGCAGCGGAACCGGAGGGGCGAGCGGCCCTTCACCTGCATGGAGTGCGGGAAGAGCTTCCGGCTGAAGATCAACCTCATCATCCACCAGCGCAACCACATCAAGGAGGGGCCCTACGAGTGCGCCGAGTGCGAGATCAGCTTCCGGCACAAGCAGCAGCTCACGCTGCACCAGCGCATCCACCGCGTGCGCAGCGGCTACTCACCGGAGCGCGAGCGCGAGCGCACCCCGGCCTTCGCCCCCAAGCACGCGCTCAAGCCGCGCCCCAAGTCGCCCAGCTCGGGCAGCGGGGGCGGCCCCAAGCCCTACAAGTGCCCCGAGTGCGACAGCAGCTTCAGCCACAAGTCGAGCCTGACCAAGCACCAGATCACGCACACCGGCGAGAGGCCGTACACGTGCCCCGAGTGCAAGAAGAGCTTCCGCCTGCACATCAGCCTGGTGATCCACCAGCGCGTGCACGCGGGCAAGCACGAGGTCTCCTTCATCTGCAGCCTGTGCGGCAAGAGCTTCAGCCGCCCGTCGCACCTGCTGCGCCACCAGCGGACTCACACGGGCGAGCGGCCCTTCAAGTGCCCCGAGTGCGAGAAGAGCTTCAGCGAGAAGTCCAAGCTCACCAACCACTGCCGCGTGCACTCGCGTGAGCGGCCGCACGCCTGCCCCGAGTGCGGCAAGAGCTTCATCCGCAAGCACCACCTGCTGGAGCACCGGCGCATCCACACGGGCGAGCGGCCCTACCACTGCGCCGAGTGCGGCAAGCGCTTCACGCAGAAGCACCACCTGCTGGAGCACCAGCGCGCGCACACGGGCGAGCGGCCCTACCCCTGCACGCACTGCGCCAAGTGCTTCCGCTACAAGCAGTCGCTCAAGTACCACCTGCGGACCCACACGGGCGAGTGAGCATGCGCCCCGCCCCCAGCCTGCCAGGTGCGCGGCCGCGCCCCCTCGGACAGGTGCGCGGGGCGGGGGCGGGGCGCGCCGGCCCCTCTGCGCTGAGCCTTCCTCCCCTTCCGTCCCTCCTCCCCAGGACGTGGAGTAGTGAGACCAGGTCGCTTGTTGCCTGCTTCCCCGGGGCCCCAGGGGGGAGAGCTTGGGCCTGGGGAACCCCTTTGGGCTGTTAATTTCCTTGACAATAAAATGGATGAAATCAATCAACGCGAGGCCGGTGATTTGGCTGCCGGCGGTTCAGGGCCGGTTAGTTGGTAATAGAACTTTATAATTAATTTTGGATACTGTGGTTCTATTTGATAATAGAGTAATTTTTAAAAGACGAGTGTTTCCTGTTTGCTATTCTTGTTTGGTTTTGAAGGGGAGGGGCTGAGGTGCCTAGTATCAGTTGACAGACTACTGAGTCCTTCCTTTTTGGGCACTCACTGGCCACTCTGGGTGAAGGGAAAGGACAGCACTCACCATCTTGAAGGAAGGGTAGAAGCTCGTGGCGGCGACCTTTCTGCGCATGTCCACCGGATGGTGGGTGCGAGTAATGATGGTCAGGTTTGAGATCTAGAAAGGAGACCCTAGAATAAAGCTGGCTCTTCCCTCGGGGGCCGACTCCTCCTTCCCAGCTTGGAGTGCCACCGCAGGAGTGGGTGGAAAGTGAGGAAGTTCCTGGTGGATCTTTGGCTCCGTCTGGACATTTTCCGTCTGGAGGCCGCACAGGCCCTCTGTGTGTGAGGACTCTTGCATTTCCTGTCGCCCTTCCGCTCGCTCTGCTAATGGAAACAAGCTGCCCTCCCTGCTGCTGGCCCTGTCGGGAGCCAGGGCGGGTTTGGGCCATCGACGTGAAGTCTTAAGTGGTGGAGTCCATCTCAGGCAGGCCACAAGAGGCCCGGCTGCCCTGAGCAGATCCTGTTGAGGCTAGGAATGTCTCGTGACAAGCCACCTAAAGGGGCCTGCAAAAGACATTTAGAAGGAGAAAGCGCTACATTTTTCACTGAGGAGACCCTAGACATCCCCAGTTTTCTCCTTGATGTGGTTGTGCTGGTAGATGATGAAGATGAGGCGCAGGACATAACTTCTCTGTTTACTTAAAGATTTCTGAAGTGATGGTGGGATAGCACAGGCCTGCCAAAGCAACGGGGGTCAATCCTAAGAATTTTCTGAAAAGCGGGGACAGATAGAAAACTGGGAATTGATTAGTGCGCAGCAAACAGGAGGTGCCAAGCAGAGGCTGGACGACAGGGGGCGCCCTGCAGAAGCCGAGAAGGGAAGGCTTCCCAGAGGAGGTGGACTCATGGGTCTGCTGCATGGGAGGATTTGAGGAAGACCTCCTCGGTGGGAGTGTTTGTTCTTAATAACAGAAGTGCAGCAGGTAGGCTTCCAGAATGAGCAGGAACAGGGTCTAATAAAACCCACCAAGCTGAAGAAGACCTGTGTAGGGGAAAGGGTCCCGGGGGTAGGCCAGGGCACTGAGCGGGGCTTGGAGCTAAGGCTTCAGGCCATGTAGTTTGCTGCTGGAGCTTGTATGAGACTGTAGGACAGGAGAGGGACTTGATGCCAGTGGGGGGGGGAGGGTGGATTGGATGGGGAACGAAGAGCCAGCTGAAGGGCTGGGTGAGACTGAAGAGATGGCAGAGTTGAAATGGTTCTTCGGAACACCATGCTCTTCGAAGCCTCAGAGATGTTAGAGGGCTCCTGAAAGTATGCGGTGGTCGCCTAATGTCTTATCTGATCTGGATCCAAGAGTGTCCGAGGTGATCAGAGTCTAGAGGAGAGCCTGTGGTTCAAGTCAGAGATGCAGAGAATGACTTCTTTTGCCTCATGAAGCTATGGGGACACTCATGAGGGCAAGTGGGAACGGTGCTTAAGAGACTTCCTAGAAGACACCAGATACAGTCAAAGGCTGGTACTTTGATGATGAGCTGAGCTGCCAGGAGTGCTCTGTGCTTCTGCCCTCCCCTTCCTTGATCCTGAAGCTCTACTTCATGCCTCTTCCTTCTCCAGGCCTGCACCCTGCTTGTCCCTCCCTGGCCCCCACTACATCGTGCTGCTCACTGTCCACCTGCTGTCATTGCTGCTAGCAGTCAGAGGCCAGAATCGAGTAGAGGATGGTCACCTCTGTGCACGCAGACTCTGACGTCAAGCAGATACTGATTTAATAGTTCTGTGGCTTTGATCTTGAGCACGTTGATTACCATCTATTTCCCCGTTGCAGAGGTTATGCAGGAAGCAGCCTCCCTGTCAGAGTCTTCTGGTGCTCTTCAGCAGTAACTTCCTTGGGTGTCCTTAATTTCATTAGAAAGACAGATTTCCAGATTTCTAGGTTGCCAGGTAATATTGGCTTCTTGAAGTTGTGTCCAGAAAGCACAACCTCAGTACCCTGGTGCGTACTATTTTGAAGGCCACATATATTAACTTCATAACTCATGTATGTATATTACACTCCCTAGGTGAAGGGCTTGGGGCTCAGAGAGCTTACATAGGCCCAGAGTCACCCAACAACAAATGGTAGAGCCAGGATTTTGGTTGGTTGGTTGGTTTTGAGGGGCGGGTTGTTATTCTGAGTCAGGGTCTGACTCTAGCCAAGGCTGGCATGGAACTCACTTTGTATCCCAGGCTGGTCTCACACATGGCCGTCCTCCTGCCTCAGCCTCCCAGGTGCTGAGTTATAGTCATCTAGAACCAGAAGAACTGAAGTCTCTTTACTTATGTGTGTGTGTGCGCGCACATGTGTGTGCACCATGGTCTCTTGCTGCTGCAAATGAACAGCAGAAACTTGCGCTACTTTTTGCATCAGGCTTATGTGGGTAATTTGGGAATTAAACCAGCCAGCAGGCTTTGCAAGCAAGCACCTGTGTCCTAGCCATCTTTCCAGCCCTTGAACTGACGTCTGAGTCTGTGGTACCCTGCTAATAAGGCATGGAGGATGTAGGGTTTTGCTGAGTCTGGCAGGCTTCTGGGACCGTCTCCTTCTGATAAGGAAGTTGAGGCAAAGTCCAAGGGCCCCTGTAAATCTTAGCAATCCTGAAAACTCCAAAGCCCCTAGGCAGGCCACAGCTGTCCCCTGAGATAAGATAAGCAAGCAAGCAGATCAAAGCCTAACTTATTCCAACTGCAAATAACAAGCCTAAACAATAAGGTTTCATTTCCTCTGCTAACATCACCATTCTATCCATGTATAGAGACACGTAGCCCCCTCAATTTATCTATGTAAATTAGGATACTGGCCCCTACCAATCAAACTCATGAGATGCTCACAGATCTTGCTTCCTATGCTTCTACCTCTGACTTTTCTCTATAAAAACAACTGTTATCTACCAATAAAATGAGAACTGCCCACTGCCGCGTTCTCCCGAGAGTCTCATCTCTCGTCGGCTCACGGCTATTCCAAGCCACTGCTCACCCAGCTCCCGTGGGTGAACGGGGAGTTGATGCGCGCTGCAACCCCCTAAGTAACCCACGGACCCAGAAGAGTCCAAAGCCGCCTTGCTGCTACAAATGTTTAATTGGCTTTCCACATGGGTAGCTGGGGAATTGAACCGAGCCCCATAAGCTTGGCAAGCAAGAGCCTTTACTGCTGAGCCGTCACCAGCCTCTGGTGTGCCTGCTTTAAATTATTCTCTTTGACCCAAGATTTTTTTAATTTTTATTTATTCAGAGAGAGAGAGAGAACCAGGGCCACCACCATGTGGGTCCTGGGGAATAGAACCGGGGCTTTAGGCACTGGAGGTAAGTATCTTAACCACTGAGCCATCTCTCCTGCCCTGACCCAAGATTTTTTATCTAAAATAAAATTGAGAGAAAGGGAATATATCAAGTAGAACATTCTCTGTATATTTGCCAAAATGAATATGCAAAGAAGAAAAAAACTTTAAAAGTGGAAAAGGCTTGAGTCTGAGCCCTGGCTCACAGCAAGTGACATTAGGCAGATACAAGTTGGGTTGTTAGTGGGGGTCATCTGAGACTCCCTTGTGCAGGATCAGAGCAAAGGTCTGACACCCTCTGGGAGGCTTATTGTCCCCCAGCCCCCTGGCATTTATGATCTACCACTTGTGTGCCAAGCATCACGTTGGGCTCCACGGGACACGGAAGAGCTAGCAACCAACCACGGCTGTCTTGTCAGTACTAGACGGGGAGGACTTTATGCCAAGAGTCAGGCTCCACTTTCCCTGCTTCAGTCTTCAGTCCCATCAGTTTTAAGCAGCCAGGTGCCTGGGGGAGACCTTTCCTGAGGCACTGTGTGGCAGCTCTTCAGATTAAGGGATCAGGGACTGGGGCCCTCCTGTTGCCAGGGCAACACTGAGTCAGGCCAGGCCTCTGCTCCAGGCTTCTGGGAAGTGACTTGTCTGTAGAAGCTTTCTAGGCACAGCGGGGACTTCTAAATTGAAAGTTCTTCAAAATCAGTTTTGCATTGATCATTTCTAGTTGGGTTCCTTGCATCTTTAGTTAAGACATCATAAAGTCTAACCCTTTTATTTCTATTTTTGACAAACAATAGCTCTAAACTCAAAGAATTTTTTAAAGGAAGGTGAAAGAAAGGAAAGAAGAGAGGAGGGAAAGACAGAGAAAAGAAAAAAAATAAGCCTAACACTACTAAAACTTCTGTTCAGAAACCAGCCTCTGAATCTCATTAAGAATAATGATAATAACCATTATGGGTCTTTGGATCTCACAGTATTCCTAGGAATTGTGTAAAGTTAATGTTTCTGTTTTATCTTGTGACAGCTATGAAGTCAACATCCCTGTCCCCTTTAACAGATTAAAGTTAATTGACCAGGCCAAGGTCACACAGCCAAATTTAAAGCCAAGTGTGGGCACCAAAGTATTTGCGGTTTACCCAGTGTTATGCACTGCTTCCCAAAAGAAGGCAAAATGGTACTGTTTTTCTGATCTCCAGCTCTGCCTCTTCTTTGGTCACTATGGGTAAGCCTGGACCTTCCGGCTTGGCCACACAGCAGACCTGCTGCTCCTTTTACTTGGACCAGTAAATGGTCCAGGGCATTAATGGCTGGAGCACCACCCTAACCTCCATTCTCCACTGAACCCCTCTAGTCACAGGGACTGAGGATTCAGCTATCAGCATGCACATTTGTCAAAATGATGAGATGGCTCAGTGGTTAAAGCACTTGCCTGCCAAGCTGAATAACCCAGGTTCCAATCCCCTGCACCCATGTAAAGCCAGACAGCACAAAGTGGCACATGCATCTGGAGTTCCTTTGCAGTGGCCAGAGGCCCTGGCAACCCATTCTCTGGCACGTTCTCTCTCTCTCTCTCTCTCTCTCTCTCTCTCTCTCTCTCTCTCTCTCTCTCTCTCTCTGCTTGCAAATAAATATATTTAAAAATAAAGACAGGGGCTGTAGAGATGGCTATAAAGCCTAAGGAACCAGGTTCGATTCCCCAGTTCCCACATAAAGCCAGGTGCACAAGATGGTGCATTCATCTGGAGTTCATTTTTAGTGGTTGGAGGCCCTAGTGCATCCCTCCCTCTCGTAAATAAATTTAAAAATTTTTTAAAGACAAAATGATGACTGTAGTGATGTGGGAAACTGATGTGATTTGATTCCAGTCAAATGACAGTAGCAATTACTTTGTGGTCTTCACGTTGTAGAGTAAGTGATGGAAGAATCCATTTGCTCGATGGTCAGAGGCGCCCAATCAAGCCCACACTCCCCGCCTCTAACCTGCAGGCTCAGCTCTGCCTGCTGGAGTCTCACATTCCTCCACCACTAACAGTACCACAGAGTCATCGAAGAACTTGAATACGACGAGACAGAAGCTTCACCGCAGTCTTTAAATTGGGGGAATGGACAGTTGCATTTCAGTGACAAAGCCCACTATGCTGACTACTAATTAGTGTCGGGACAAAGATAAGTCGTGTAGTCTGATAAGAGCAGGCATCTTGTTGGTTTTGGTTTTTGCGGTGTTGGGGACGGAACCTTGGCCTTGCACATGCTATGGAGTCCTCTAGTGCGGTGCCTGGCCCTCGGGTTACTTTGAGACAAGGTTCTCCTAAGCTTTTCAGATGCCTTGAACTCGCTCTAGCCCAGGCAGACCTTGAACTTCTCATGATCCTGTCTCAGCCTCCAGAGTAGCTGGGATTACAGGCCTGCACTACCAGGCCTGGCTAAAAATCTTTAAGAAAAAAAAATTCCAACTAGGTGTTTAATTATAGGGTACACAAAAACTAAAATTTTGCCCTCCAAGGGTTGAAATTGAATGGATTTTTAGCAAACATCAGCTGAGAAAAGTGAACTGATCCTGACATTGTGGCCATTCCATTTCATGGAAGGTACCATCCGAGAACCGCACTGTTCGATGATCTGATTTTCTGCAGATAAATTATGTGTGCAAATTTTAAAATCTGACTTTTTATGGGGGCTGGGGTTCAAATGCAAAGCCTAGTGCGTGCTAGGGAGGTGCTCTTATCACGAGCTCCATCCCCAACCCTAAGGGAAGTTTTATGTGCAGGACCAGAAAGATGGCTCAAAACCTGCTGCTGGCCCAGGTTCAGTCCCCAGATGAGAAGTGGCCCCGGTATCTGTCACCACAATAGGAGGCGGAGCCGAAGAGTCCAGGGCTCCTGGGCAGCCGGGTGGCACACGCCTTCCATCCCAGCCTTGGAAGGGTGAGGTAGGAGGACCGCCACAGGTTCAAGGCCAGCCTGGACTGCAGAGTGAGTTCCCAGGTCAGACTGGACTAGAGACCCTGCTTCAAAGAAAAGAAAGAGAAAGACCCTGCCTCAGACAATGGGAGCACAGATACCTCCGGCGCGTGCACACTCACAGTGGGCATATAGTCATGACTGAAAATTGCATTCATTTTGTCCAAAAGTGCTAAATTGGTCCTCACAATTGCCTCCCCACAACCAAAATTGTCCTTTCCCACTTTAACATGTGGCCGCTTAGCTTGTCTTCATTATTTTCTTGATGTGTGTGTGTGTATGTGTGTGTGTGTGTGTGCATACTTGTGTATATGAGTGAGGCGTGTGCATGGCCGGCACCCTCCATCCTGTTTCAGTCAGGGTCTCTTGTTCAGCAACGCATTCACCAAGTTAGCAAATTCTCCTGTTCCTGCCTCCCATTTGGTTTCTGAGGAAGGGTCTCGCTGTAGCCCAGGCTGACCTGGGATTCGCTATGCTGTCTCAGGATGACCTCGATCTCTTGAGATCTCCCACCTCTGCCCCCCCCCAGGTCTGGGACTAAAAGCACGTGCCACCCACCACACCTGGCGTTGGGCTTCTTCTTTTTAATATTTATTTATTTGTGAGGGGACGATGGGGTGGGTGTTTCAGGATCTCTTGCCACTACAAATGAACGCCTAAATGGGGGCCAGCAACCACCACCAATTGGTTTATCTTAATCTATTAATTCTAATTAATTGCCTGCAAAGCCCAGGACCCTGGTTTGATTCCCCAGTACCTACATAAAGCCAGATGCACAAGGTTTCACATGCGTCTCTAATCTTGTTATTATTATTGTGTTCTAATCTTACTAAGCTAAATTTGTGATATATTTGAAAGTATGTTTGTGGGAAAAACTTTTTCAGAATCCTGCTTTTTGAAAAAAATATGTATGTATGGGTGGGTGGGTGGGCACACACCAGACTCTCTTGCAAATGAGTGCCAGATGCTTGTGCCACTTTTTGTGCAGGTCTTTATGTGGTGGCTGGAGAATTGAACCTCGGCTGGGAGGCTCTGCAAGCAAGTGCTTTTAGCACTG
>PVHP010009603.1:0-49970 GCA_004024765.1 Zapus hudsonius
TGAGGTTCGAGAACGGGGACGGGAGGGGACGGGAGGGGAGGGGACGGGAGGGGAGGGGAGGAGATCGCGGGGTGAGGCTTTACCTCCCGGGGCTGCCCGGCTAGGTTGGCATCCCCGAAGTGGCTCGGGCTCCCGGCACAGCTTCCCAAGCTCAGCCTGGACTGGGACCCGCGTCCCCGCGTCCGCGCGGCGCGCAGCCAGGACCCGCGCCGGGACTCCCGCTCACGTCTCCGGACCCAGGCGGGCTGGCCCCCCGCCGCCGCGAGGCTCTGCCACCCCGCGAGCACGCCGGCTCGCCCCTCGGCCTCCTGGGGTCCCCACACCCACCGGTCCGCGGCGCCCGCCCGCCCGCCCGCCGGGAGCCTCTAGCGGAGGCCGCGGGAACCGCAGCGGACCCGCGGCGCCCCGGCTCCGACGCCCGCCGCAGAGAGCCGGCTAGGCGGCGGCGTGGGCACCGCGAGCCCCCCGCGCCCCGGCCCGCCTGCGCCAGGCGCACCTCCACGGCGCTCTGGGGCCCCGGCCTCTGGGCCGACATCAGGGGGTGGGTCTGCGGGGCCGGCCGAGGCCAAAGGGGAGAAAAACCATCTCCCCCAAAGAGAGTAAAAAGAGACCTAGAGAAAGCAAAGCAAACCCACGCAGGAAAGCAGCCTGGGCAGAAGACCCAGCTTCCCCAAAGTGCCCAGAGCGGACACTCCCTTCCTTCGCCTCCCCGCCGCTCACCGGGCCATCAGCGCCGGAGACTCGCCACTCGCCCGCTCGGAGCCGTTCGCGCGCCCTGGGCAAGTGCGTGGCCACAGCCGCGGAGATGCTCCGAACTTGCCTGGCGCCCCCAGCCCATCCCCAACACCTATTTTAAGTTATCCTCCCTGGAGAGTCGAGCCGCGCTCTGGCGGTCAGTCGTCTCTTACCTGGAGGTGCGGTTCATTCTCCACGTCCTTAAATCCCAAGCCGAGGATGCAACCACGCAGCCAGTCCGGGGGCTCGGGCTGGGCGTCCCCTGCCTCGGCGAGGCCGGCTTCTCCCTTCCCAGCGCTCCGGGAGGGTGGGAGGGTGGGGGGCGCCTCCAAATCTTCACGCCTGTGGCGACAGGGTCGGGGACCGGCTGGCCGGCACGCCGGAGCCTCCCGGTTGCTGCTCGGGCAACTTGGTCGCCTATCCGATTTTCTTCCGTCACCCCACGAACACGTCAGTGCATCCCCGGGCGGGCGCGGGGCTGCGCGGACGCGGGTGCTGTCGGCGGCCGCCGCTCCTCTCGGTCTCTCCCGCAAGCCCCTCCCCGTTCCCGGCCCCGAGGAGACCCTGCCCAGGGCGCGGACGCGGGGCCGAGCCGGTGCGGGAGGCTGGGCTTCCTCCCGGCGCGCGCCGGGTGTCTGCGGCGAGGAAACTTTGCGGGGCAGCAGCCGGGGCGAGCGTGGGGAGCGGGCGGCGGCGGCGGAGCCCCAGGCCGGGAGGAGGGACACCCGGCGGGCGGCGGGCGGGCGGCTGGGTCCCGGCGGCCTCAGTCGGCGCGGACCGACCGCGCGCACACACGCACCGCACACACGCACACCCCCGCGCGCGCGCGCAGACACACGCACGCCCGGCCCCGCGCTCGCCGCCCCGGGCCACTGGAGACGGCGACACGCGAGCGAGCGAGCGAGCTGGGGCGGCCGAAGACTCAGGCACCCACTCCTCCCAAGTTAGCGGATTCCTGGCCAGCAGCTTCTTCACTCAAACCCTCACGTCCATCTGGCCATCTCCGGGCTCCCCTCCCCGGGCCACATCTCCACTCCCCGCCTCTTTCCTTCGGACCGGTGGCTTGACTGGGACTCCAAGAGAGATCGCAGGACTTCTGATTAACCGGGCTCCCACCGCCACCCTAGGGCCACCAGGACCCTTCTATGGTGGAGAACTGCCCACCCACCCGCGTCTGCAGCGCTTCTCCAGAGAACCGAGGGCCTCCCCGACATGCTTGGAAGAGAAGAGCCACCGCAACATCAGTTCCTGGACACAATCTGCTTTCAGCCCACCTTCCCTGCCCACCCCTTATGTCCCTTCACCCCCAAGAGCACCTGAAGCGATCGTGGGTGGTTCTGCAAGGAGGGACTTCCCACGGCTAGCTTTCGGAATGGGGCTCATTTTCGGTTCTTTGCTTGTACAGCTCATCCAGTAAACTGGACGGTAGTTGGTGAACCGCGCAGCGGAGAAAGGGGAGGGATTAGGAATCTGGAGACCCGACCCAGCCCTTCAAGTCATTTCCAAGATTTTTTTGCACCAGAATTAGTGATGCAAGTCTTGCTAGACCCTGCCTCAACTTCTTACCCTGCCCTCTGCAGCGAGGAAGCATCACTGAGTATTGCAAGCCTGGGCTCTTCCAGCCAGAATCTTAGGGTCCCCTACAACCCTCTTCGATCCAGGGGAAGCTTGTCTTCCCCAACTACGCAGCAAAGATGCATTGTTCACGGAAAACCGGAAAGTTAACTTTTCCTGGTAGGACTCTTTCAATGTTGCTTTTGTTTTATTGTTTTTACTTATTTTTCAACCCCCAGATTCTTCTTCATTCTCAGCTCCGTGCACACGGAAAGAGAGAGTGTTAGCATCTTCTCAAGCGCTGGACAGACTGAACTGCTGCGAATTTTTCCGCCAGGATCTTTGCGAATCTCAAAGGCGTGGGCAGAAAACACATAAGTGGGGCTGCGTGGAGATGGCGCTAGGTGCCTGTGCAAGGATGCGCGCCGCTCCAGCACCAGCTCCGCCTGATTGGTGTGTTTTGGAACCTGGGTCTTCTAAAAGAGTGATCCTGCACAAGTTGAAAGCTGGTTGACTGCGGGTAAGCACTCTTGAGCGCTGGAGGTGGAGTTGTAGAATGCAGAAAGAAGTGGATTTCAAGCAAATGAAATTTTTGGTTTCTGGGAGCTCTAGCATCTCTACTTGCAGATAAAAAAAAAAAAATCAGTAACAAAGCCTTCTCAACATAAGCCTAACCTCGCCCTGGGGCTCCTGGCCAGTAATGGAGGAGCAGTCTGAATGAATTTCAGGATAAATCTGCTTTGGATTTTATGTGAGCCAACTTGACCAAGATTCTTTGTAGAGGTGAGGAGTGATCAAGATGGACCACTCACTGGAGACTCTCTCCCACTAAGGGGTTCTGCTGCTGAAGATTGCCCAAAGACCAACTCAGAGTCCAACATTTGCTGGGGCCATTGAGGAAGAGCTGGGAGTTCAGTTAGGCAGGAAAAAAAGTGCATGTAGGAAAAGTGAATTTGATGTTAAGATAGAATTGATATTTTTTAAAAAAGAAAGATAAGCTCCTCCCCCATGCTCCTGTGTGCCAGAAGTGATTTTTTTTAGATATAATATTCCTAGATGTGTTATAGGCACCAACTCTTGGCAGTGTTTGAAGTCGAGGATGTGCACCTGTGTTTTGACCTTGGTATTAATCTATAATATGTCTGCTGACTATGAGGTTTGATTCCATATTTTTTAGTTCTCATTCTTATCCCTAATTGCAGATGATCCTGATATGCAAGTGAGGATGAGAATAATTTTAAATTTTTCAAACAAAAAGCCACCTTTAACCTATATTTCTAATTGCATAGCCTCATCATTTAGCAAGACAATGTGGTAGCAGACTATGAGATGTGAATTATGCAGCATTAAATCCAGAGATTAAGTTGATGAAAGAAATTCGACTTGTAGAGCAGATGCCATTCACAAAAAGGTTCTGGCTTGTAATTGCTTTCCTGGTTGCTCCTGACATGCAGACTTCTGTCTGCTGCTAATTCATCTCTTTAAAACAGATATGGGTATTTACAAATACATTAATATTCCATGGGTGCTGTGCAGGATTTAAGAAAGATGTGGGAAGTGATGTACCATATAGGGAGGAGTCTTTTTCATTTGTCTTGAGTTGTGGTTTCAAGTTTGTGTGAGGAGCAGTGATGTCAGGAGCATAATATTCTAAGCAAATTTTCCCAATGATTTTGAATTGTTTAAAACTTAAGCACACTTGTTATTTGTTATATAAAAATGAACAATAAGAATCACCTTTCCCCCCCTTCTCCCTCACTTGTCACATTTTGCTTTTATAGGGGAAAATAACCAAGGACTTCCATGTCAGAGTATTAGTCCATTCCCCATACATTTGTCATTTATTTACAGAACTGAGAATAACCTATTGTAACTCAAAGGTCCAGTCAGATACACCAGGTACCAAATCTCAATACCACCAAATGGCAGACAGTAACTACTGTATTCCTCTAATGTTGTCTATTTCTTTGCTTTCTTTGAGAAGTGCAGATTGACTTTGGCATATATGGTATCTCTTCCAGTGGAGATTCTTAAACCTTTTACTTCCTAAATATTATTGCTCTGTTAGAATTCAACACCTTTTTGCTCTCCTGGGGCATAACATTTAACACATTAATGAATTATTTTGTTATAGATTAAAGTTTTTCTTTACCGGTGTGCCTTTGCTACTACACTAGAAACAGGAAGAGAAAGACTGATGTCATATATGTTGTTCGCCAACAATTAGTTCCTACACTGAACAAAGCAGATGCCCAGAGTGATGGTGTTAATGATAAGGAAAGCTTCTGTGACTTACATGCATCATCACAATTGATAGTCTACATCCTCAATTATAGGAAGATTTAATCTTATGCAAATTTATCAAAGGTAACAAAGCTATTTTGCCACAAATGAGTTAGCATGAAATCTATATCTGCTTTACCATGAAGCCTGCCTTTTAATCACTTTGCTCAATTCAAATAGCCAGGAAAAGATATTTTTAATATTTCACATTGAAGATTTTTTTTATTTTAATGTGACAAATATAGGGTAAGCTGTAGACTGTATTCAATATGTACAATATCTACTTGTGCATACAAGTGTTGGAACAGTTTAGTTCCCCATTTGTGTTAAAATATGATAGTTTCTTGGTATTATTTCCATCACAATAAGTGCTGAACTATAAGTTTCTTTAGAAGAAGCTTTAGTAGAAGCTTGGGTCAAGCCTTAATAAATTTATGGCAGCAGATACTCTTTCATTGTTTATTTCCATGTTGATATCTTTGTGTGAAAAAACATAGAACAGAATATTATTATAAAGTTTTAGTTACATAAGATAAGTAAATTCTAGAATGGTAACACGTTATGCCCATAGTTAGCAATATTGATATTGTGCTCTTAAAATTGTATAGGATTAATCTTATGTACAGTATCACTGCTACTATTTTAAAAATAAAAAAGCCTCTGAATATGAATGACATTGAATTTAAAATAACATAGGAACATACCATACTGGGTAGTACTCATACCCAGTGACATGCATTACAAAATATTCTTTAAGAGGGTATTACTGTAGGTCAGATCTATAGTTTCTATACCATGAGAGACTATGCTGCAACAGAAAATAAATGAGAATGTTTCCTCAAATTCGTAAATATCTCCATGATATTTTTAGACCAAAGTAGCAAAGTGTGGCAATGTGTTCCCTCCAGTCATTAATAAAATTGGTTGACTTGTGGAGGTGTGCAAATTATATAGGGAGACATAATTATTTCATTGTTTTAACTTGGAGAACATGTGAAACCTTAACTTTTTTAAAAGAAAAAGTGTCTTAGGGGACCACTGTGGAATGGAGAACACACATCTTTCCATTAAAAATAAACCTGTAAACAATGGTTAGAAATTTTTCAAGGAAGAGCTGGAATGCAATGTATTGGCCCATTTAATCTCTGCCAGTAAAAGAGGCCTTTCTGGAAAGAAATAATGAAAAGAATCTTAGTTTGGGCTGCTATAACAAAATCTTATTGATTTGGTGGCTGTTGTAGTCAGCTTTCTCATTGCTGCATGGTTAAGAACCTGAACAAAGCAAGCTGATTGGAGGATTTTTTTTTTTTTTTGGCTTAAGGACTTTAGGGAGAATTTATCATGGCAGGGAAAATAACGCCATGAGCAGAGGGGTGGACATCACCTCCGCCACAGAGTTGCAAAAAGTGGCAGGAAGGTGTGCCAAACACTGGCATGGGTGAGCTGGCTTATAACCTCCATAAGCCTGCCCCCAACAACACAGCTCCAGAGAGGTTCTAATACCCAAACAGCCATCATCTGGGGATCGATCATTCACAACACATTCATTTGTGGGGGACACCTGGATCAAACCATGACAGTCCACCCCTGGCCCCCACAAACTAATAATCATATGTGATGTAAAATACAATGTGTTCAGCTCAACTCTGTATAAGTCCACATGGTTTTTCTTTCAACTGAGCCATAATACCAAAATGCAAACCCATAATGGCACAGAATGTTCACACTGCAAAAGATAGCATGGGGCATGACAAAAACAGATTGAACCAATACAAGATTTAAAAGAAGCAGGACAACATCAAACTTTCTGCACTTGATCTTATCCAAAAGGCTGAGAAGCAATCACATCAAACTTTCTATAACTCCAAATCAGATAATTCTAACCAGTAATAAGTCTCTTGAAGATCTGATTCCACCCCTCCAGCTCCTGGAATGGTTCACAGTCGAGGAATATTTCATCTGGTGCTGGCAGCTCTCCTTGGCAGCCATCCGTAGTCCTGGCATCTCCACTGCAACCCACGGTTCATCCTCATGGCTTCACTGGGTTTCCACACAGGCAATCCAACACACCTCCTTAACACTACTGATGGCCAAAACCCATGTTGCAAAGCCAATGACTCTCTCTTCCTGCATTTGTTATACTCCATAGTACCAGGAGATTTTAAACCTGGTACTTAAACCTGGGAGGAATAAAGCTGACTTTGAAGATCAGGAAACCTCCTTCAGCATTCAGACCCCCTACTTCAAGAGTCTGCATTCTTCCTGTTGTTCCCATCCAGATCACCTGGCCCCATCTCAATGGTTTTAATCTCTCAAACAATTGCAGGTGAATGAGCAGCAATTTCAGCTCAAAGATTTTTTTTTCTTTCTGTGCTGTCTCCATCTGCTCACACCAATCCATCCTTACAAAAAGCATCCTTGCACAAGATCTCAGGATACAAGCAGGCAGAACACAGCAAGTGTCTCACACAAACTGCTTCTGGCACAGTCCTGACAAAGTTCTTTCTCACCCTTGTAAGCCAAGCCTCACAGTCCATAGTTCTTACTTCATTCAGGTCTTTTAATTCTGACCAGAATGGTTCATCAAGATGTACTTACGGCCACTGTCAGGCGTATCTTAGGTCAAGGTTTCAAATCCATCCACATTCATCTTGCATATCAGTTCCAAAAGGCCAAAGCCACATAATCAGTTCTATTAGCAACACATGACCCAACTCTCTGGTGCCAAACCTGTTGTAGTCAACTTTCAGGTTGTGCATAAAAAAGAACACAATTAAAGCGACTTGTGGAGGAATGGGTTTATTTTGGCTTACAAACTTGAGGGGGAAGCTCCATGATGGCAAGGAAAATGATGGAATGAACAGAGGGTGGACATCACCTCTGCCACAGCACTTCAAACAGTGGCGGGAAGATGTGCCAAATACTGGCTGGCTTATGACACCCATAAGCCCTCCCTCAACAACACAGCTCCAGCAAGGTTCTAATACCCAAACTACCATCAGCTGGGGATGGATCATTCAGAACACATTCGTCTGTGGGGGACACCTGGGTCAAACCATGACAGTGGCTAAATAGCAGAAAGTTATTTCTCATATTTCTAGGAACTCTAAGTTCAAGATGAAGATGCTAATCAATATCATTACTGGTGATGGCAATATTTCTGAATCCCCATGTCCAAGAAAGAGAAAGGCATTTTTTTTCTTCATAAGACTGCTTATCTCACCACCAGGGATATAATTCGAATTATCATTCAAAGGGTTCATTCAGGTCAATGTACCAACACAATAGGTTAGAATTTATGGACAGAAAGATGGTAGCATATGGATCATTCAGTCTACACTCGAAGTGGCAAGGCTTACTCCCCTTGTCTGTTGGACCTTCTCTGGCTAAGTAGACTGATGATATTTGCTAGTAGAAAGAATCCTGTCACACTAGTATTCTTAGCAGCATGTCTATGGTTTAGACTAACTATAGTAGACAGAAAGTTTCCCTGGAGAATGTCATATAAGTTTAGAAAATGAAATGTAATTGGGATGCTACCCACCCTGGGAGGGGCCATGCACACCTCACTTTAGAGACACACATTCTGAGCTAAGGGTACATTTTGGATACAGGACGGAAAAACCAAGAGAGCCTTTCTTATTGGGTCTTTTGTTTATATCCTTGACATTATTTACTTTATATTATGTTGCCTATGGTTTCAGATATATGGCAGTCTTATTTGAAATCTACAGTCTTGTTAAATAGCTCAAAATTGGGTTGGTTTAATTAACAAATGTTTACTAAATGTACTTTATGTGCCTGGCAAGTTCTAAGAGAACTAGATATATTGTCATTTAATAGTGACATACTGAGGACAGACCCATTAATTATCTTTATTTGTTAAGGAGAAAACAGTTATCAAAAATTTAAGTAATTTTGACAAGTTAATATATCTGCTTAAATGGTAAAAGTGGGTTTGAACTTTGATATCTAAATATAGAGCCCAGCTTTTCTTTAAATATGTATTCATTTGGAGAGAGAGAGAGAGAGAGAGAGAGAGAGAGAGAGAGAGAGAGAGAGAGAGAATGTCATGGCATGACATGGGCATGTCAGGGCCTCCTACCACTTCAAACAAATTCCAGATGCTTGTGCCACTTTGTATATCTATCTTTATGTGGGTCCTGGAGCGTCAAGCCAGGCAGGCAAGCCATGCAAGCAAGTAGCAAGTACCCCTAACCACAGATCCATTGCTCCAGCCCCAGATCCCAGCTTTTTAAACAACACCAGAAGGTTCAATATTAGCTGGAAGACTTTGTGAACAGGAACTTGGCTTTGCTGTTCATCACAGTGTTCTAAGGGCTAGAAAAAATCCATGGCTCCTCAGGGGATAAAAACCACGGACAGTGGTGAGGCAAACACAAGTGGCAATAGCAAAACCATGTCTCCCCTTTGTGCCTCCCACTGTGTTAATTGGATGATATGCATTATTATTTATTTACAGACCAAGCCCATTAATTAGGCGCCATTACTATCATTCTACTTGTGACAAAATGAATATAATTGTTTTCTCAAAGACTCACTACTATTCAATACGAAAACAGTTTTAACACAGTAATTGTTGCTTTTACCCATTTTAGTGCACTGGCTTTAACTAAAGCTATTATTTTAAACTACAATGTTGTGTTTGCAACTAAGACACTTACTTAAAATTCAGTCACAATTCTAGCGTTTCAGTTCAGAACATATGCTGCCACAAAATAGAGACCAAACATAAAGTTGGTTTAAAAATCTTTTTTTTTTTTGAGTATTTGCCTGAAGAAAACACTTAAATGTCAGTGATTTAACACTTGCCATCCTCCTAACATAAGTGTATGCCCTGGTGACTCTTTTTGCCATTTTTTTTTTTTTTTTTTGACAAGGAGGATATCAGACAATGTAATGTGGTCAGTAAAAAAAAAAAAAAAAAAAAAAAGCCTTTCCTTTTATAACAATTTTAGTCCATTTGAATTCCTGGACTGAAGTCACACTTGTGGTCTGCAACTATTTCTGTCTGTCATTCTGTGGATTCATAAGCCTTCGTATGAAATATCAAAGTACCATTCTCAATTACACGTTAGGGAAATAAAACCACCAACAGAAGATTTTTTCCTTCTACCTTGGTCCACCTTTCTCTTTTCCTTAAATCCTAAGCTTACAATAATATTTACAGTGGTAGTTGAAAGATGAAACTAGAGTTATCATCTATGTACCAACTACTGAAAGGCTGACATATTAGACCACAGTGGTTAAAACTCACCTTTAATGACACTTTAATCTATCCCTGTGTAAGTTAATGTAAAGACTATGGAAGTAGGCACCTTGGGTTTGAATTTTGGCTCTAAGATGTAATAGTTATTTAGACTGTTTAAGAGATAATCAAGAATGGCATAGTAATATAATAACAAGGCCCTTGATAAGTATTGGAAGATTCCTTATAGGCCCATGTCTAAAGGGCTTGGCCCTGTTTGTAATATTGGGAGATGGAAGTACCTTTTAGAGGTGGGGCTTAGTGGAAGAAAGTCATATCTTTCCCAGCATGCCATTGAATAGGATAATATGGCCTTGGCCTCTCTCTTTTTTCTGTTGGCTTGGAGGGTATCATGAGCAATCTTCCTCTCCAATGACCACCAAATATGATTTACTCAGCTTCCACAAGCCCAGCCCAAGTCCAAGCAACCATAGACTAAAATAATGAGACAAAATAAATGCTTCCTACTTAAAAGTTGTATATCTTAGATATTTTGTTATTGAGGGAAAGCTGACCAATATTGGGTTTCTCTCTTATTCCTAGGGAGCATAAAAGCAGGGTTGAAAGTTTAAGAAGATAATTACATACACAGTACATGGATATGTTCTAAGCAGAATTACAAAGAACAAAAAATGATAAGTCTGAATATGCTGAAGCAGAAACACAGAAACTGTGCAAAGATCTCAAATATGGAACTAAGGATAGATGACCATAGAGAGGAAGACGTTGTTGCCCTGGAGGCAAAGGCACACAGATGTTTAGGCTGAACTGAACTTTTCAACATTGACTAACTCCAGTAACTCTGTCTGTGACTCTTTGAGAAACCTGGATGTTATATTGCAAGGAGAGAGAGAGAGAGAGAGAGAGAGAGAGAGAGAGAGAGAGAGAGAGAGAGAGAGAGAGAGAGAGAGAATAGGTACACCAGGGCCTCTTGCACTGCAAGAGAACTCCATTCACTTTATGCATTTGGCTTTACATGAGTATGAGAAATCAACCTGTGCTGGCTGAATGCAAGAAAATGCTTTTAGCCTATGTCATAGTCAACCATATGCCATTGGGATGAATCTCCAAAGAAGGCACAGTTGTGGGAGGAAGTATATATTGAAGTTATAGATCAAGGGGAAGTTCCATAATGGCAAAAGAGGCTGTCCCCCTTTTACTGGTCCAAGCAGAGAGAGAAACCCATTACCAACACCACCATACAGACACCAACAAATAGGCAAGGGAGGTGGGGAGAGATTACTTTCCCCTTTATATAGTTTTAGGAGGGGTTTTGAAACCCCTATCCCAGACTTGTTGGCTTCCTGAGTCTCTGAAATTTCCTTCCTGCACTGTCCTCCTAGGAAGGGATGTTTATTTCTGGCTTCCTTGAGCTTCCTTACATCCTGCCCCCTACTGAGAGGGCTGCATTACTGTGAACATTCTCAGAGGCCCACCCAAGATTAATAAAAAGGTCAGGTTAACAACAAAATTTAACCATCATAACCAATAAGCCAGCTCCTGAAGCAGGTCATTTGAATAGGTAGAAGATAAAAGGAAACCATTGAGATGGATCTAAATCTAGCCCATTCTCTGGCTGATGTGCTTATGGAGACAATTGATTAGAATGTGCATAGACTCTGGGTTTGTGTGCACAGGGAGAATCTTGTGAAAAGTTAGCAAGAGGGAAGCCTCTGCAATCCAAGTAGAGACACTTCAGAAGGAAAGATCTCTGAGGTTGGATTCAGATTTGTGAGAAAATACAAAATAAATGTCTCATTCACTTACACTGTGGTACTTCAGCCTCCCAAGTGCTGGCATTAAAGACATGGATCACCACGACAGTAGGTATCATTTTGTTTTGACAAATCTAGAAAGCTGATCAAGAAGGAAGGAAAAACCAATATTTGGGCTTGAAGAATCTGCTGAAGCAAATTCTCATAAGATCTTGTTATCATAAGAAGGATAAAGGGGAACAAACTGTACCACTAAGAGATCAAAGATGTGGTCAGGATTATGGCAGGGAACTTAGATATGGATTGAAGTGCAGAAACTCCAGAGAAATTGAAAAGGTAGAAATAACAGTATTCAGGCTCTGATCTCACAATAAGAGCAGTTAATGTAAGAAAATATGAAACCTTTTTTATGATTAAGGAGAAAGGATTTATGAGTCAGAAAAGTGCTTTAGGCAGACTTCACTGACAAACACAAATGAACCCATAAAAGGCCAAAATCAATAACGTGTAGCAATGGAGCTGTCTTCTGATAGTATGCATTAAGTATGCACATGAATACTGAGAAAGAAGAGTCTCTAAAGTGGATTATTAAAAAGGTTGTCTAGGAAGTTTGGAACTGGTTTCTAGAGAATGTAGTATTTGAGAATGTTAAGTTGAATGGACACAGAATATAAAAAATGAGTAAAAATAAAATGAGCTACAATATTATAGGACTCTGAAAGGAATATTTATAAACAGAATGTAAAACAGAGGTTGGAAAAGACAGTAGAATAGAAAATTAGAGGAACTTTTTAAAGTAAATTTGAATGTAACGTATTGAGCAAGTAGTGGGAATCATATGGCAAGAGGGACCATGAGCAGAAGGGGAGAGAGTCTAAGCCTGTGAAAAATTGATCAGTCTGGCAACTCCTGGTCCCAGTCTCTGGCTCTTTCCCTCACTGAACTGTTGACCAAAGTGACCCATAAGGTCCCCAAAACAAGACAGGATTCTGCCAAAGCTCTTGAATACCCACCCCAGACCTGAGGTAGGATCCTATTGCTGAAGAAACCACAGAAAGCCATCTATCAACACCAAGAGACCCTGTGAGGTCCAGAATGGTAACTAGCCCCCAAATGGTAGTTAGTGCAGTGCTGGAAGGCACTACATAAGATTCCAGGGGAAGTTCGTCAAAGACAGTTGGAATAAACAGAGACCACTGATATGAAACACAGTGTGCTGCCATGAGTAGGCTGAACATACTTCCTACTGGGAGAGAACAGCGAACCAAGAAATGAGCACTTGTGCAATGGAGGAGCCAAAGCCTGGGGGACGAAATCAACAGCTTTTAATTCGGCTAAGTAATCCACCCACCATGACTCAGGGAACTGAGCGGAAGAGGGTGCAGAAAGACTGTAAGAGCCATGGTTGTGAACTCCCAGAGACATGGCCCCCCTCAGTAACAACATACAAAGTGGGTGGAACCAGGTTTTCCTAGGCTATCCATAACCTCCTATCCCATGTAGTGACCCAGTTTGCCCACGGAGGAGGATACCCAGCTTATTGGGGACAGGGAAAAGGGAAATTGGGGAATTGGGAACATCAACACATTATTTGCTCATTCAGTGTATCTAATTATGGATAATAAATAAAAAATACTAATAAATTTGAATGAGAGATGATAATCAGCCCTGAAATCTGAGACAAATGTGGAGATTAACATTATTTTGATTATATAAGGGATACAAGCATTGTTGTCTAGATAGGTCACATGTTAGTGAAGATTATAGTCTATGTCAGTATCTTAATAAATGAGAAAACACTGAGAACTGAGAAAACATTGATACATTGTTTTCTAGAAAAGAAGTATGATATGAGCAGAGCTTATATGTGACTCCACTGCACCAGTCACAAGGTGTTCTATATTGCTCTTCTATACCACGGGGCTCCCACTCTCTGAATCATTTTTTTGACTCAGGAAATAAGAAAGCATTCCATTCATCAAATAGAATAGGTGGAAGGGAGGGGAAAGACAACCTCAACAATGTCCCACTCAACACTTCTGCCAGTATAGCTTCACCCAGACATTAGTCATTTGGTCACCAGAACTGAAAGGCAGGCTGAGAGACTGTTCTCTCTTAGCCATGTGGCAATACGCCCAGATTGTAATTAGAGATCAGTTATTGAGAGCTAAAGAGAAAATGAATGGTCAAGCTAGAAGCGGTCCATTATCTGCTGCTGGTTATTTTTGGCTTGAATTCATGTTCTGTGGATTGTTTCATAGGTGTCTCATTGTTGCCCTTAAGTTTCTCTAGTTATCTTCACTGGTAGTGATCATTTGTCTCCAATTGTAAACAGAGATTGCTCTCACTAAAATTTGATTTTGTCTAAATAGTGTCAGATGTTAATATATGTTTTGGTATTGTATGCTTTTTGTATTGTGCACATGCATCAGTGCAAAAATATGGAATCAGAAATTTCATTAATAATGTATTCTTATAGGTATAAATTGGAGTCTAACGTAACCAAATCTTTATGTGACAGTGCCACATAAAGGACTTGTTAACAGTAACAAAGTATCACAAAAGCAAACTTTTGTCACCTTGAAAATTTATAGCTTCCACAATATTTTGACCCAGAAAAGGATTCAGTAATTTTCTTTTTCTTGTCATTACTCACACTTATGACTCTTAATAGACTATAATTCTGAAGAAATGGCTGTAATTTTTTTTCTGTTATAAATCCTTAACCTGGCATAAAACATTAAAAAATCTTTCATGGTTAAATTGAATGTTGTACCAGGTATGCCTCAACCCTCCGTCTAAGGATGCTGGGCTTTCTACAGCTTTACAAACATCAAGAAGACAAAGTATGGCTTCTATTTCAAGAAGTGTCCTGACAGGAAGATGGATGTGAGGCTTGCTTCAAGTATGCCAACCCACAGTGTTCTTAGTGTGGAGATAAAGCAACATAGTGAAAGATGCAGTTGAGACTCTGTTGACAAATTTCATGTAAGCAATGGTTCACTTGTCCAATTCAGTAACTTTTGAGAACAAAAATACAGGCTTGGTGTGGTGTCTCACACCTTTATTCCTAGCACTCAGGAGGCAGAATTAGGAGGATCACCAAGAGTTTGAGGCCACTGTAGAATACATAGTGAATTCCAGATCAGCCTGGGCTAGAGTGAGACCCTACCTCGTAAAAAAAGAAAGAGCATATGATAAAATTGTAAGTGCCTTTTACTTGTTTTGTGGAGATGAAAGATTTTTGCTTGATGTCATTCTTAATCACTTTACATGAACACTGATTAGCTTCCATTTCAGAATTTGAGCTACAGAGAAGGTAATCCTTGTCTTAGCCTAAGGGAAACAGAAACATGGATATGATTTCTAGCATTTTTCTTCTCATCGTGGTTAAAATATTAAATTCCAACATGGTCCACAAAGTCATAAGTGATAGGTGAACTAAGTATCCAAGATATTGTGATTTGCTCATTATTTCTTCCAGGAAAATAATAATGGGCTTACTTGCAAAGTAATAATAATGGTGCTTACTTGCAAAGCTTACCATCCCTGGTTCAATCCCACAGCCAGCAGTAAGACACTGGTACACACACACATACACACACAAATAAATTAATAATAATTAATAATAACAACAGAACCTGACCCCTTTGCCAACATTTAGACTGCTGTTTTCTCCAATAGGCTATGAGATACGAAATGCAGGGTAACCTTAATCACCCAGAATTTTATTAACCATAATTAGTTAAGAGTTTCTTTTATGGGTATAAGATATATAATATGATCATTTTATATATATTTGCATAAAAGGTTACTATGCCCACGTAATTTAACACACCCATAATAACCTCCATCTTTAAATTATTTTTCTATGGAAAGAGTGACTCTGGTGTGTGGGTGTATATCATATGACGCAGATGTGTAGAGGTTCACATGGATGAGTGGATTGCATGCACATATATGCAGTTGTGTGGATGCCAGAGGACAATTCTGGATGGTGTAATGTCATAGTCAGCCACACGCCAATAGGATGAATCTTCAAACCAGGGAGTTTTTGGGAGGAAAGGATTTATTTCTAGCTATAGATACAGGGGAAGTTCCAAAATGCAAAAGAGGCTGCTTCACTTTCACAGGTCCAAGCAGAGAGAGAAACCCATCACAAACACCACACACACAGAACAGGGAACAGGCAGGAGGGGGGGGCAAGGAGATAATTCTTTCCCCTTTATATAGTCTTAGGATGGGGTCTTGCAATTGTATCCCAGACTTAATGGCTTCCTGAGTCTCTGGAATTTCCTTCCTGCACTGGCAACACAGGAAAGAATGTTTACTTCTAGCTCCTTTGAGCTTCCTTACATCTTGCCCCCTACTGAGAGCTGCCTTCCTGTAAATATCCTCAGAGACCCACCCAAGATAATTAAAAAGATCCAAGTTGACAACAAAACCTAACCATCACAAGTCCACCCCTTGTTAACTTGACATCAAACCATATCTCCTTATATCATGCTTAATTCCGCCCAAAATTATATAAATCTCCCACATACAACCGCAGACATGTAATCTCCCCCCTGAACTAAGGCAAGGTCCCTGAACTGAGAGTTTTGTAAACCAAAACATGTTACATGCTTTTAACATATAATGGCACAGAGCAAACATTTCCAACTGCTATGAGGCATAACAAGGAAAGACTGGGCCAAGGCAAACTCAGCAAACATCCACATCTGCAGTTTAAGTCCCATAGCACAACTAGTGACTGATGGTCTCCAGATCTTCCGATTCTGTCCCTCCAGCTTGGCTGAGTAGCTTGTGAAACTTCCATCCCAAGCCAACAGTGCTCCATGCCTTAGCCCTTGCAAAGTCCTAGTATGTCCAAAACATCTTTGGGTCTCCATTGCAAACCACTGTCCATCATCCAATGGGTTCACTGGCCAAGCAGGGACTTCACACCCTGCTCCATATATTGCCCACTTGTTTATGTGGGTGATGGAATCAAACTTGGGTGGGTGGTCTCTGGTACTCATGCTTGTTCATCAAGTGCTTTTAACTGCTGAGCCATCTCCCCAGCCCTATGCATTCTTATACCTTATATATGTTGTTTTCCTGTTCTTTTCTTTTGACCACTCTTTTATGTGAACTGCCATAATTCTTATACTTTTCCATGATAGCATCTAGATGGTATTTTTTTCCTATTGTGGCTAATTTTGTTGTGAACATTCACACATATGTTCACAGCTGTATAAGAGAGTATCTGGGTAACAAAAAATTTGCTTTTTCACCAATAGAAGAAAACTTGAATTCCTTTCCAAAGTGTTTGTACAATCTTACATTTCCAGCAGCAATAGATAAAATATTGTGTGCATATATAGCTGCTCCAATATGAAGTTATTGTCAATCTTTTTTTTATTTTTATGGCCAAAAGGATATAAGACGACACTTTAGAGTGGTACTTTGAATTATCTGTGATCAATTATGAATCTCACCATCTCCATATGCTCTGTTTCCTCTACTGAGAAATGCCTACCCATGACACTTGCCAATGTTTGTTTGTGTTTTTTTATGATTTGTAGAAGTTCTTTCTATATTCTTAGAATATATTTACCATCACAACACACAAAAATATCTTAGTTGTAATTAGTCTTGCCTTTTTTTTGTTTCTGTTTAATCTTTTGTTACCCTGAAATTATCTTCATTAGCTGATCCAAGTTTTTTTTTAAGAACTAAATGATTAAACAGGACACATTTATGAGTCCTGAAACCAGGACCACATCAAATGGTCTGGTATTGTATATTTAATTTATCTAAGATATCATCAAACAAAGATTATAACTGTAATAATGAGCAATCTATCATTGCCAGCTAGCAACTCAATCAGAAAATAATGTATGCCACTCACATTTCCATGATAGGAGCTGTAGTATAACGATATACTCATTGTGAAAAGACCTCAAATCAAGATAATTTTCTCAAATAAAAGAGAAAGGAATTGTTTATTCTAAAACATGGTGTTACAATGCCTTCTAATTATATCTCCTGAAGTATAACAAACACATAGAGCAAATTCAAAAATATCATGATGCTTTCATGCCATTTACCTGAAACATAGAAAAGACAAATGATTGGATTTGAAGTTGGTTATGTAGTCTTTACTATTTTAATTTTCCTCTCTATGGCCATTAAATCACAATGACAATTTGAAACCTAGTGTGGTAGAATTCTGCTTACTACAAAGCAGTTGTTTATATTATATACTTTATTTGCACCTTCATGTACACCACCACTATTTTTCATGTCAAAGTCCTTTTTGCTCATCTGCATGCTTAAGGTTGGTTTCACACTTATCTAGATGGTAACTTCATGTCTTATAAAATATATGACTCTGTAATACAGACAACATAGAGATTCTTGTGTGTGTGTGTGTGTGTGTGTGTGTGTGTGTGTGTGTGTGTGTGTGTTGTTCCTCATGGGCCAGCTACGTTTTTTGAGAAAAGATCTCTCATTGGTCTTGAGCTTGCCAATTAAGCAACATTGGCCACAAAACTTCAAGGATTCACTTGTCTCTGCCTCCCAATACTAAAATTATATGCATGCACAATTATGCCAAGAATTTTTATTAGATTCTGGGAGTTGAACTTAGGTCCTCACTCTTGCTTATGAGGATCTTTTCTGACTGAGATATTTCTCCAGCTCTGTAATAATTTTGTTTATTCCTATCTTAAAATTTCAAGGATTTTAGTGAAATTTATATGTACACATCAATCAGAAGAAATATTTTAAATAATTACCTGAAATAATTTTATTTAAATTCGACGCTTTTAAGTGAACTTCATGGTTGACTAATATCTGCTTCTAAATTTTATGTTTATTTTAACTTGTTTTAATTTCTGATTTGTTAAGGGAAATGGTCAAATTTTACTATTACTTTAACTGTTTTCCTCTTACAATTATTTAGCTGTAATGCACTTCTAATTGTATTAATTTCTTTCAATCTTGCTTTAGATGTGTCAACTCCTACTTCTAGTATAGCCAAATGCCATTGATCAGCTTCAGTTCTGAGATTTAAATTTATAAATTCATTGAATTACATTGTTAAGCTAATTATAAAATGAGATTTCAGGACCACCTTTAGAAAACCAAAAAACTATAGAGATTTCGGAAAGTTGAAGAAAGATCTGAGCCATGAAGAATACAAGTTTATTACAAGCATCAACTACAAAGGGAGGAAGGGTTTTGGTAACTGTGTCACTAGAGAGGACATCTGTGTTTTATTCTGATCCATGATGTGATGGGGTTTCAGTACAATTTAATGTAGACTTAATTATCACAAGAAAAAGATTCACGCTTACATGAAGTAATAGCCACATTAAATACATTGCTATTCAGAATTGGAATTGCTTATACTGTTCACCTTGTTTTTGGATAATGTCAAAACTGATCTGTGCATAGGAAGCTAGCCAGAATTCCATGAGAATATCATGAATTTATGCAGTAATTGAGAAAATCTATTTTGCATCACCAAAAATGTGACACATTAATGAATTTTCTGGACTATGAATAGTCCTCATGTTTGTAAACAAGTTTTCCATGGTACAAACTCTATCTGGAACATAGTACTAACAAAACTGAAGATTTCTTCATGGGCAAATGTTAATATGCCTGGCTGTAGAAGCCCCTCTGTATTTATTACACTTGTGACCCTGAATGATCTTTCCAGTAGAGAACTGATACTGATCTCTATTCAGTGTTGCAGCTCAAGGAGGGCCTCCATTGGAAGACCCTCCCTGTTCCAAGGTGTTGCAGTCAAATTCCTAGTTGCTGCGCAGAAAGAACCCAAGAAAAAGCAGCTTGTTGAGGAATGGAATGGGTTTTTTTGGCTTACGAACTCAAGGGGAGACTCCATCCTGGCAGGGAAAACGATGGCATGAGCAGAGGGGTGGACATCACCTCTGCCACAGAACTGGAAATAGTGGCAGGAAGGTGTGCCAAATACTGGCAAGGGCAAGCTGGCTTATAACCCCCAAAAGCCCACCCCCAACAACACAGCTCTAGCGAGGTTGGAATTCCCTTCCTGCCATCAGCTGAGGATGGATCATTGAGAACACATTGCTTTGTGGGGGACACCTTGATCAAACCATGACACAAAGTGTGGGGTTTAATTTGTGGTATCCTCCTCATAGGAGGAAAGGTGGGGATGGGTCCAGCTCCTTTGAACATTGAGCTCTTCCTCTCCCTCCAGTTGTTTTGGTGAGTTTGTAAAGTACACTTTCCCAAGTAATTTGACAATATAGTTTTACAGAATATCCCATGAAAAACCTTGGTCAACAAAGTGAAAACATCACTGTAAGAAGGATTGATAATTTTAGAAGAGGTAGCAAGTTTGTTCTATGCCTGCCTTCTTCCTAAGGGATAAACAGGTAGATAGTTTTGGGTTCAATATTTCTATTGAAAAGAACCATGATTGTATCCAAAGACTGATGTAAGGAGAGTGCACATGATGTCAAGACATTGGGTGAGATGACCTTGAATTAGTCAATGCTTGAATTAGTTAAAAAAAAGCAAAAGCTCTGAAAGCACTTCCCAATTCCATCTGTGATGGAAGCCTCCAGTGGTCCCTGTAGATTTAAGAAAGGCATATGAAAGCCTTGAGGCTTGTGAATTCTTCCTTCCAAATATGTCTTGAGGAAAGATAACTTTGCTTGTATTCTATCTACCTCTGGATAATGCTATCTATTTCTCTTTAGATTCTAGCAGTGTCTTTCCAGCTGTTTATTAGGGTTCCACTCTTGCTTCTCCATATCTCCCTGCTGCACTCCATCCTTCACAAACATATGGCCAGAGCAGATTTTGAAAACCTTAAACCAGATTATACCACACATATTCCTGCTTCTTTAAATTCTAGCTATCTATGCCATCATTCTATGCCTGGGCATTGTTCCACTGCTCAGGATGAATGTTCTCCTGTATTCTTCATTTGGATGTCTGTAAATGTCACTTCTCCAGACATGCTTTCCTAACCACACTGCTCCCCACTAGCTGGCCCACATCATTATCTACTATTTTATTATGCTTTATTTTTACAATATGTATGTCACATGTTCTTGATCCATTTTTCAGATACTATCTGGCCTCCAAAGAACAGGAACATTAATTACTTTTACTTATTTTAAGATGGTGCCTTGAACAACAGAATATTAAATATTATTTTTATCAGCTATATTGTGGTAGACTGAATGTATGGTCCCATATAGTCAGGTGCTTTAATTAAGTATTGAGCTTGCAACTTGAGACTCCAGTGGATGGTGCCCAGCAGGGGAAGAGGTGTCAATGGGGTTAGATCTAGTAGTCCACCCCTACTAGGTTTGAAAAGGTTTTTTTTTTTTTTTGAGCTTTGTTTATTGGTGTTTGTTGGCTGTTTGATAGTGTCTCTCTACTTGGAACTATGGAAGTGAACCAGCTTCTCCAACCACTGATTGTTTTCTCCTGGAATTTGTAAGCCAAAACAAACAAACAAAAAAAAAAAAAACACTTTCCTCCTGGTTCTTGTTAGATGTTTGTCCCAGCAACGTGAAGCTGGCTGCAATATTATGATTGCTTTTCTAAAAAGTAATTGGTTAACATTTTTTAATTATTGTATATAAATATAAAACCACTATGATGATACTGTTCTAACTTGGTTAATATTACTGTTATGAGGCAAAAATCCAAAAATATGAGTTTTTCAAGTAATTTTTAAAGAAGCTAGTATGACATGATACAGACTAAAATATAAAAATAAACAAATAAATAGAATCAGCTATTTACCACTCATATTGCAACAAGTTACCAAGGTTACTATAGTGTGGCTAAAGTATTTTATCACTTTAATAATTGTATAAATTTTAGTAAGCAGAGCACAAAACATATTAAGTAAGATGTATCATTGTACAAATTACTTTAGCCTAGAAACTAAGCTGTATAGAGTACATATTTACATGAGGTGCTTTTCAAGGACATTACCTCATAAGAATGAAAGACTGAACCTGCCTAAATACTAAGAAATATGCCATTCATAGTACAAAGCCCTTTTGGAAAAAATTATCTTTGCAATTTCATAAACTAAATAATGTACAAATTAATAATTTGATCCAATATTTTGCTTAATGGACTATATCAAGAATGAAGGCTTTCAAAATGATATTATGGATGATTGTTTAGACCTACTTAAGACAAAAAAGAGTTTTGTATATATTCTTGCCTAATGTGGTGGACACTATTATTAACTATGCTTTATAAACAGCATTGAAACACAGCAAAATGCCAAAACCAAATCCATATTTTTTTTTAAAGAACCCACCTATTTCAGAACAGAGTAAGTTACAAAATTCAGGGCTTCTTATGCCCACATCTCTGATTTTAATTACCATGTTATCCTGTCACTTTTCTAGTGTGTGTGTGTGTGTGTGTGTGTGTGTGTGTGTGTGTGTGTGTGTGTGTTTACCAAACTAAAATACAACTATATTTTCCCTACTTAGGATGTAAGTTGCTAGAGTTACCAGTACTTGGCTGCAAAACATATTCACCCTAATACTTAATGTAATGTGATAACCAGTTTAAGATTCAGAGGAGAGAGGTCAGAGGAACCTGACTGGCCCAATAAAGGGCACATTATGATTTTAGCATCCATTGGAAACCAAGGTGTTTGCCTTGTCTGACATGAGATGCTCACTGCCATTTGACGACTGATTTGACAGACAGCAGAAGTTAGCTGGCACAGCTCCATGCACCAGTGATGTCTGTGCTCAGTCAGATGAAAATATAGAATGTGCATGTCTCTAATAGGTCTCAGATCATCAAATAGCATTCAGAAGCAAATAGTGCTGTGTGTGCTCTGCCCAAGAGCACCTGGTTACCAGTTTGTGTTAATGGATGCTCAAGGAGACAGGAAATAATCGCCTGTGCCATCTAAGCCAAGGACTTAGGTCATTCATCTTCCATCCCAATTTTCATTCTAAATATTGATCAAAACAACCACAGCAGCATCAGCAGCACAATTCTTATTAATATTAAGAAAATCTAGGACAAATCTTGGACAAATGTGTTAATGAAATTAGGGATGAATTTTTATTGTGACAATTGATTAGCCTCCCTCCTGTAAGTTTGTTGCAGATGATATTTGATTCCCCAAGAAGAGATCACTCTCTAAAAACCTAAAGGGAGTATAAACCCAGGGTTTTCATAGGAGGTGTAAAGCTTTGAGAATAATAGACTTGTGTCAGGCATGTTCTGTAGTTGTCAGTACTTCTCTAATATCTACTGTCTTTAAATAACCATATTGTAATCATTCCTTGTCCAGCATTTGCAATTTTTCAACACAATCCATGATTTCTTATGGATTTTTGCACTGCATATGTTACTGGATGCTTAGGCTCATGAACCTAGAACCTTAATTTCCCTGTATTTCAAAAGAATTAGAAAAGAGAAATTTGTAAATGAAAATGGATCTATTCATAGTTTGATCAGATGGACGGGGTAAGGAGTGAAAGAAGTCTAATTTTCTTTGCACAATTCCTACAGACAGTGTAAAATTTATAGAAAACAAAAGCTATACCACATATAAATTTAGCTCTCAGGTTAGTCTGTCTTTCCTCAGGGGCATGAATACCCCTAATTTTCTTTATTCTCTGTTACAGAGATAGTTTTTAATGTAAGTAAGTATAGACTAAAAAAATGAGGTCTGAAGATTCCCCATTTTCAAAAGAGAAAGGTGGCTGAGATTTTGTGGGGAAAATGTAATATAAGCACCCACTCTAGGGATGGCAGAGCTCCTTTTACCCTAGTTTATTAATTTGATGGATATACAATGGAAGCATTCTGAGTCTTGTTTGGAGGACAGTTGTAGTTTGAATAGATGTCCCCCAATAGAGTCAAAGATTTATTAAAATTGTGAATAGTTTCCAGCTCTCTGGCTGGAGAAGGTGTCACTTTGGCCTGGCCTCCTGTGGTCTAGCCCCAAGGTATTTCAAATTAGATGCAAAATACTAGGGATACATATGCAAAACAGCAGCCAGAACCCAAGTCTGACAGTTCTGCTATTTGTGAGTTACAGTGTTACAGAGCTTGCTGGCTCCGGAGGTGCTGGGCCTCTGGCTGTCTCTGCTTGGATCTGTGAAAGGGGGCCAGACTTTTTCTTTAACTTTCTCTGGTTCTGTTACTTCAATAAATACTTTCCTCCCCAAAATTGTGCCTGGTTTGATGATTCATCCCAGCGGCGTGTGGCTGACTACAGCATCTTTAGCTAGAGTTCCTGTAAATCTGTTAAACATACCAATTGTGCACATGCAAAAAGGTGCTTGTCTGAGATCTAAGGGGAACTATACAAGCAAATACCTCCAGAGGTTTTTGGAGGATCATAGTTATACTCAAAACGAATATTTTTATTCAGTATTTTTACTGTGAACCAGGGTGGAAACACCAAGACTGAATTCAGATACTCTGATGGTGATGCCTATGTGTCTCTACAATGGCACTATAGTACATAATTATTCAGGTTCAGTCTCCTTTTTGGCCAGAGAATTCATCTGATTTAAGGGATAAGTGTTAATCAATTTATGTGTGTTTGTTATAGAATATACATGGCAAATATGAAAACATTGTCACATAAGCAATGGTGCAAAGGTAAAACAGAATCTCATATTAGTAAAAATCTATGACTCTATCATCAATAATTTCAGTATTCTCCTTTATAACATAAAAATAGGAAGAAGTGACCTTAAATATCATCAATGGTGTATTTTGAACATTATGAATTCATCCATCATAACATAAACTTGAAGATAATGTACTTCTAATATGAGAATGACTTTTAATATTAGGTAAGCTAAAAAGAAAAGCTTCTGAACACTACGTTTATACTTCTCCCAAGATATATTTGGCTGATTTCGCCTGCTATATTTCCCTTGGCTTTCCTTAATTTTTCTGCATTTCTCTAATTCAGTTCTCATAGCTATCTCTCAAGCTCTACTTCAAGACAGTTCAATGATGAGATTTATTTTATGCATGTATGCATGTGGGTTCATGTGTATGTGGTGGGGTGCACATGCCTGGGAGCATGTAGAGGCCAGAGGAACTCTTCAAGGTGTTATTCATCTGAGGCACAGTCTAAATTTTAGCAAGAGTATCTCCTATTTTCCTGAAACTCAGTACTTTGGGCTAGACTGGTTGGCTAGTAAGCTCAGGGAAATGCTTATTTTCATCTCCCCAACCACAAGGCATTATTGCCTCTTCTCTGGATTCGTCAGAAAAATGGCAGATACTTCTTTCTTCTATTCCTCCCAGCTTATTATTTCATTTCATTATTTACTTTATTACATTTTAAAAGTATTTAATTCTTCTGCATTAAATTAAAATTTTCTTACAAGCAGAGATGACATGTTTTCAATGTTTTGTCCATTAGCAGTGCCTGGTAACTAGTTACATCAATTAGTTAATTAATTTTAAAGTACTAAGAAAGGAATTTAGGGCTTCACACATGCTACATAAAGATAGAATCACTGAGCCCTTACAAGGTATTGGGAAAAAAATTATAATCCTAATTTTTGAAATCATTATGTTTGCTATTTTGGCTTTATATGGTTCAAAAATATAAATAGTACAATAATGGTGAACAAAATGCATCGTGATATTTTTATCAATAATAATCTATCCATGGAATTAAATAAAAATATATCTTTATGTTTATAAAATGTTAGTCTTCAAATATGACACATTTCCGCTATCTTGTAAATATTCAAATATGTCCAAAAATAACTGTTATGAGTTGCAATATATTAAAGTTATCATTTTCACAAATAGCTATTTTTAACATTGCATATTGCTGTAACATTAATATTCTAAGTAGTAGTTTAAAGTTCAGACAACTTTAAAAAGTAAAAATGTTTTCTTCAAACAAGCTAAACTATGTTCCACTGTAATAAATTACAAGTCTGGAAATAGAACACAATTCTGAAGTCTCTATAGCTATAATATTAGAGAATAGCAGTGTGCCCCACGAGCAACAGACCAAGATATGACTTGATTCCACCTGATACCGCTCTTCCTTTGCTTTAAACACTGATCCACTCATATTTATTTAATCCTACCTGAAATAGAACTGGGCTTTCAAGTTTGCTGTGAGGTTTCTGCTTACATAATTATAAGTTGTTCAGAGAATAAAATGTTTGCAAGGACTTCCTTGCACTTACGGAGATTTACCTATTTATGAACAAATTCTCTGGAGATCAGAAATAATCAAGGGTCTTTGTGGCATGTACTTAGATAGCAACACAAGTAAACCAAGAGAAGAATTAAACAAATTTGAGTATAAAGCTAGTCAAACTTTCTTTTTTGTCCACAATGAGTTACATTGTTTAGTGGGCCAACAATGAGCTGTTATCCCCAATTCCTCATTGTTCCCCCCTCCCCATCCCCAATCAGCTGGATATCCTCCTCCGTGGGCCATCTGGATCAAACTTTAAAGATTGTTTTTTTTTTTTTTTTTTTTTTTATATCAGTGGTTCAATTCGGTCCGATTAATTGAATGAAAGAATGTCTTACCAGTTTCTGCCTGAGGTTTCACTCCTTGATTCTCTCCTGTAAAAGTAAAAATTCACTTTTATTATTTATGTGTTTATGACTAAAAAATGAAGAACATAAAGTGTGTTTTAAGTAAAAATCAATACACATTAATATTGAAAGTGTTCCAGGAGCTCAGCAGTTAGTCACTTGCTTGCAAATCCTGCAGGGCAGGTTCAAATCCTCAGTACCCCCAATAAAACCAGATGCACAATGTGGTACACATGTCTGGACTTTGTTTGCACTGGCAAGACCTTGGTTGTCATTTACATTTTCTTCTTCTCTCTCTCTCTCTCTCTCTCTCTCTCTCTCTCTCTCTCTCTCATAAATAAATTTTTGCCAAATAAGAAAGAGTGCTCTAAAATCATATAGAAATGTGTTGAAGTTTTCCCTTGTGCTTTTCATGTGCAGCTTACTGACTGGGGTATGTCTGAGAAATGTGGTATGTTGTGAATTTTTTATTGTGTCAAGATCATAGAGAACATTTATATAAACCTACATGGTAGAGGTCAGTCACATGATGTGACCTTCTGATGCTTTCGACACACTAGATGAGTTGAGAGAAGCTGCTAGAATAACACAGCACTGTGTCTTATAGTGAACTTATGTTTTAATCATTAGGTTCACATTATGAGGTAGCAACGAGGACTATTATTACATAGTATGGTAAATATACAACATAGTGTCCATGGTTTCTCATCATTTTGAAGTATTTCGCATGGTACATAATTGTACTGCTATTTTTTTCTCCGCCTAGCAATATAGTGGGTTTACACTAGCATCACCATAAATACGAGCAATACCTTTTCCTGTGATGCTATGGTAACCATAAGAGCATTGGGCAATAGGAATTTCTAGGTGCAATGTAATTTTTATAGGGCAACCATCATATATAACATCAACCAAAACGTTAAGTGGTGCATGATTGTAGTTATATGATTTGTATAAATGTACTCTTTTATATATTTATAATTTACAAAATGATGGTATATATAATGAAATGGTTACTATAATCAAAAATTAACATTACCAATCGTCTTGTCACAGTGTCTGCTGTTTTGGGAGTTGTTCTTACAGAAGTCACTTTCTCTATCATTGCCTTGTATTCTAAATCCTACAGAAAAACAACATCGAAATGCTGAATATGCTAACAGATACATAACTTGTCTTTAAATTTACAAAACCCAGAACATCAAGGGTTTTTTTTTTCAGCTTAATCACTTCATAAATGTCCCTACTCATTCTTTAGACCGATCAATAAACATGTAAATGCTCTAGACAAAGAAACACCATGTAAATCGCTGGTATATTTAAATTGCAGAGTAGTAATTTAAAAAAAATAATTGCAGGAACTAGCTGTAGAGGATAAAGGTCCATTGCAATGTTCCAGCCAGAGAAACAAAAGGCACATGCTCTGCCTGACAAGTTCCTGACCATCCTGCAGCCTTCCTGTCCGTTATCCACTAGTATTCTTTCTCTACATAAGCTTTTCTGTGTGCCTGTGGATCCTAAAATAGTCTTGTGAGAGGATGATAGCTACTCCTCTATTTTCCCAGGGTGCCGGCCCTTGAATACACTAGATTTTCCTCATATCAAGTTTTCTTCTCAAATATTCAAACAGATAGACTTGGGTCTAGCAATAGTATTTCATACATACCGTGTGTGTGTGTGTGTGTGTGTGTGTGTGTGTGTGTGTGTGTGTGTGTTAAACCCAAAATATCCCTTTTAAAAACATTCTCAGAATATAACTTAATAGTATTAACTATAGCCACACTTTGTATATCAGATATCTAGACTTACACATATTCCATAACTACAATTAGGTAAAAAAAAAAAAAAAGTGTACCTGGGGAGATTATCCAGAGGCATGGCCAGGAGAACCTGGCTGAATACTAGGCTATCCATGGTCCCCTGTCACAAGGACTGATCCAGACGACCCATGAAGGAGGTTATCCAGTGGAGGGGACAGCAGCGGGGAATTGGGGATAATAACTGATTATTTGCCCACTAAATGTTGTAACTCATTATGGACAATAAATAAAAAATAAATAAATAAATAAATAAATTTTTTTAAAAGTGTACCTTATAATATATTTCTCCCCATTTACCCTCCCCCCCTTTGCACTTAAACCCTTGGATTTGAAGATGTTGTAATTTATGAATACATGAATGAACATGCAGGGCATTATGTAAAGTGAAAGAAACATCTGAATTTATGTGGTTATTGGGGAATTGAACATGGGCCATCAGGTTTTGCAAGCAAGTGCATTTAACCTCTGAGCAATCTCCCCAGCCCTGCATTTTTAAAAGAAAAAAATCAGCGAATTTAATACTTACTGAACATGAAATTAAGAAGTTTAACTTCTTTTTAAACATATTTTATTTATTCATTTTCAAGCAGAGAGAAAGAGAGAGAGAGAGAGAGAGAGAGAGAGAGAGAGAGAGAACCAGGGCCACCACCTTGTGGGGCTAGCTTATGTGGGTCCTTGGGAATTGAACCCGGGGCCTTAGGCACTGGAGGCAAGTGCCTTAACCACTGAGCCATCTCTCCAGCCCAAGAAGTTGAACTTCTGATATAAACAAAACTTATCTACAGTCCCACCTTGAATCTCAGGGAGGCTTAGTGAAATCAACAAGAGGTTGTGGCAGGGGAATATGGCATGGAAAGAGAGGCATCAAGATCAAATTGTGTAAGAAGCCAGTTTGTAGAGGACTGGAAGTTTTTCCTGTGGAGTTTGAATGTGAAATGACCACCCTAAGCTTCATACTCAATCCCCAGCTGTTGACAATTTTGGAGGTGGCACTTTGCTGGAGGAAGGGTGTCATTTGGGATGCTCCTTGGGGTACAACAGCACAAGTCCCACTTGCCAAAACTAGTTAATTCTTGCTGCCTTCTCCCAGCTGACGTGAAAAGATCTGATGCCCAGCCTCTGCTCTACCATGCCAAGATGAAGCTTTCCTAGGAGACAGTAAGCCAAAATAAACCATTTCCATCCATATCTGGTTTTGGTTGGGTGTTTTGTCCCAGGAATGAGAAGGTAATTGTAATGTTTCCTTAACATGGTTATGTGTATGAGAAAATTCCTATGATATTTAAGCTCAGCTGTAGGTGCTATGTAAATATCAGTAAAGGATTCTGCACCTCCTGGCCCAAGACTTTTGATTGTATGTCTTTTCCAAGCTCAGCCCAATCCCCTTCTCCCAAGTGCCTTTCTCTTTCTCAAGAAACAGTCTCTATTTCTATTACCATAGTATGTGTCCCTTGTGCAAATCTTTGTTCCTGGATATAAGAACCTACAAATCTCAGCAGGTACCCTCTGGATACCTCTAACGGTATGCCTTTAATAAATAAATTTATATGTGCAATAAAGGATCCTGTGAAAACTCACCAGAGATCAAAAGGGGAGAGGCAAATAAGTCTGACCCAGAAAGAGCAGTTTAGATGTCAGAAGGAAGAAAAATTCTGAAAGCACAGTGGTGACTTTTCCTGATTGATCTCTGGGAGTGAGGGAAAGGGAGCTGGCATTCATTTCTGCAAGAATAGTTTCAATAGGCACTCAGACATGTGGATTCATCCATAGCAGTGCTTTGCAATCCTTTTAACAAGGCTAGCACAAGGGGCAGAGGAGGTTTTGTAACTGTCTCTGCTTCCTATGCTTTTCTTTCTTTTTTCTTCTTTTCTTCTCTCTTTCTTTCTTCCTTTCATCCTTCCTTTTCTCCTGCCTTCCTTCCTCCAACTCTTCCTTCACTATATATGTTGAGGCAAAGTGTTCTGGTTTCAATATAAAATAGGCTCATGTGTTTAAATATTTGGTCCCCAGATGGTGACACTGTTTGGAAATACTATGCTCTATTTAGAAGGTAGAACAGTGTTGGAGGAAGTATGTTACTGTGGGGATAGGGCTGGGCCTTGAGGTTTTTATAGCCCAGACCCACTTCCAGATAGGTGTCTACTTCCTGTGTGCCAATGTTACTCCGCACTCCTGCCATTATGCCTAACTCACCATGAAACTTCCTCTCTAAAGTGAAAGACAAAAAATTAATGCTTTCCTTATTGAAGTTGCTTCTGACTGTGTCTTTTTGAAGATTTTATTTATTTATGAGAGAAAGAAAGAGAGAGAGTCATGACACATACACCACTTTCTGCATCTGGCTTTACATAAATGCTGAGGAATCAAACCCAGGCTCTGCAGCCCTTGCAAGCAAGTGCCTTTAACTATTGAGCCATCTCCCCTGACGCTACTTGTGTATTTCTTCAAATCAATGAGAAAGTAATCCACAAAGTATCTCCTAGACCATGCTGACCTCAAACTCCCTATGTAGATAAGGATGACTTCAAATATCTGTTGCCGTCAGCTTTTTCATTGCTGCTCAGAAAAGAACCTGACCTACAGCTTCTTTTTTTTAATATATATTTATTGTCCATAATGAGTTACATTATTTAGTGGGCAAACCATGCGTTGTTATCCCGAATTCCCCAATTCCCCCCCTCCCCATCCCTGATCAGTTGTATATCCTCCTCCGTGGGCTCTCTGTATTCTTGATGGGAGGAATGGGTTGATTTTGGCTTATGGACTCGAGGGGAAGCTCCATGATGGCAGGGAAAATGATGGCATGAGCAGAGGGTGGAGATCACCTCCTGGCCAACATCAGATGGACAACCGCAGCAGGAGAATTTGCCAAATCGTGGCAAGGGGACTCTGGCTATAAAACCATAAGTCCACCCCCAACAACACATTTCCAACTAGGTTCCCAAATTCCCATCAGCTGGGGATTGAGCATTCAGAACACATATGTTTGTGGGGGACAGTGGGATCAAACCGTCACAATACCCGATCCTTCTGCCTCCATCTCCCAAGTGTTTGAATTCTAGCTGTGAGTAACCATGCTTTCTAACTCTGCTTTTCTTTAAGACCCCTGTCTCCTGTCACCTATGGATGTTTCAGCCTGTTGAGAAATGACCACAGAAAAAAAATACCAAAAAGGGAAATTAATAATTCAGAGAAACCTGGGTTAGTATGGTTAATGCAATTTTATTTGTCCAATGAACACATACAATACTAAGTAAGTGAAGCACATTTATTTCATGTCCCTGTCCTTATGTTTGTTTATTTATTGTAGTAGTAGGGATTGAATTTAGGGCTTTATGCATGCTAGGAAAGTACCCTGACACTGAGCTCTATCTATCCCAAGCCCTTTTTTTTACTGTATATCTTGAGGGTCTCATTAAGTTGCATATACTGGCTTTGAACTCAGTCAGTGACTTTGAGATCCTTCCTCCTCACCCTCTACCCTCCATTCCTCACACCACCACCCAATAGCTGGGATTAAAGGCCTCCACCATTGGGCTTGGTCCTGCCTTTTGTTATGCACATATCTATATAGAAATACATTCTTTCAAAACCCCATACATCTAACTCAGTTCATTGATCTAGGTCAGATTTGGTAGAAGCTGAATCTGAGGTGGAAATTCTTAGGCAAATGGTTTTAAAGACTGGACAATGAAAACTGTAAGAATTAAGCAGGTAAGGGCAAAGGAAAGATGTAGGCAAAGGAGTAGGCTCAGTTTGGGGGGGGAGCGGGTTTCAAATGTGGTTCCCAGACTAAAAACATCAATACCAGAGAGTCAGTTAAAATGCCATTTCAAGCTCCAATCTACAAAGCAGAAACTCCAGGAACTGTTTAATACACCTTTTTAATGATTCTGATGTACACTAAAAATTTTCAAATCACCAGTTCAGCCAAAGTATAGAGTCATCCTGTTCTTACCTAGTGCCCTGAGGCATGAAAGACAGTACAAATTTGTTCCTTTAAGAGGTGACTGAAGGAGCATTTACACTTCTGTGTGAAGCAGTTGACTCTCAACTGCCCTAAGAACACAAACATGGCTTGCATAGACCTTAGTCAAAAGAATGATGCTTCCTTTGACTTTTGGCAAAGAACATCTCTCTGAGGCACGAACTGAATTTACCACTAAAGAAGCAATAGAAACTGAGACCCAGAGAAAATTGATGCCACCTTACCTTGTCCTGACTGGAACTCCTGGCAGGAATGGAACTGGTGTCCCATCGAGACTCATCTGCAATAGCTACATGACTCCTGCTGCCCACAGTTTAGCACATTACCAAGATAGGTGGCCTTCACTACCCAGGTAGGCTGTCCCTGACCCTGTCCCTTCAAATCTACAACCCTATGGGGTCTTTCCCTGAATCTGAATACATACCTGAATCTGAAGAAAGAATACTTTTTAAACCCACTATAAAGGCTGGGTTTTGTTGTTTGTTTTTGGCTTTTTCCTCCCTCTGCATCCCCTCACTCTGCTCTGTGGTCTCTGCTTGAATACACAAGAGGTGAGTCTGATTCTCCCTTCTCTCCCCAGCTACCCTGGGTGGGGAACTGCAGAGTAATTCCAAGAGAAGAATGGTTTATTTTGCTTTACAGATGAGTTTTGCTAGCAATCTGTGATGGCAGAGAAGCTGCCCACAGCAGTAGAGGTTTGAGTCAAGCATCACATTCATCCACAGTGAGGAAGCAGAGAGTGATAAATGCAAGTACTTAACCAGCTTTCCTATTACCACAGTCCAGCACCTGAAATGGTGCTGCTCTTAGTTCAGGTGACTCTTCCCACCTCAATAAACCTAATTAAGATAATCCTTCTCAGGCATGCCAGGAAACCAGTTTAAATTAGAAAATCCCTCACCAGTGATTCTAGGTCCTGTAAAGTTGGCAGTCAATATAAAGCCACCATAAGTCCACCACTTGTTAACCTGACACCCAAGTGTACTGTTTGCCCATCTCATAGTGTAGTATTTCTTCGATTCAGCCCAACTTCAAGTCTTTAATGCTTCCAAGAATGTCTTCTGAGACTCAAGCAAACTCTTAATTTGAGCACCCATAACATCAAGAAATGAGGTATATACTTCCAACATACCTCAGCAAAAGTAATCATTCCATGTGCAAAAGGGAAGAAAGAAGGCATTGGCCAGGGATGACAAAGCAAGACCGCAGCCTAGCAGGGAAAACTCCCAATCTTCCAGCTCCATGTGTGCATCTGAGATACGATGGGATGCCCTGGGCTTCAATGGCTTTGGTGGCTTCACCCCTCCAGGTTTGCCTCTCTAGGGACAGCTCCACTCCAAATCTGCAGTCTTCCTTGGCAGACACCGGATGGTTCTGAGATCTCCATGATCCTGGACTTTCCATTGCATCTACCATTAACATTCACAACCTCTTACAGTGTCCTCCCTGAGGCGCCTTGCAAGCACTCTGACCCTGCCGCAGAAACCCCCTTGAATCATGGGGAAAGACTCCATGACCCTCTCAGTCCTGTAACTTTCATGCCTCCAAAGTCATTACCATATGGACAATGTTGCCAAATTCTGCTTCCAGTTTCAGATGAAGCTCGGCCACCTAAGACAACAGTTGTAGAAGTCACTGGAAGCCTTCCAGACAGGCTTGGGAAAGATAATTCCTTAAGCAGTTGTGGCAGGTCATGGCCTTTTCTCAGTTTAGGCTTTCTTTCTTCAAGGGAATTTGACATTTCCTAAGGTGCAGCCTCTAGTCAGCAGGTTTTACCAATTGCCTCATTGTCCCTGAGGTTAGTTTTTGATTTTTTTTTTCTAGTGGTGCTGATCTCTTTTACAACTACATCTGCTTTTTCAGTAGCAGCCTGAATCCTACCTTGAGATTTCCTCCACCAAACAAATTAATGTATCATGATTATGTTATGCATTATTCAAGTTATCAGGACATAGGCAGAATGCAGGCATTTTATGTGACAGCATAAACCATGAACTGCCTAAAAATAAAAAATAAAAATAAAAATAAACCATAAATTGTCTCTTGCCCAGTTCCTGATAGAATACTTGTTGCATTTGGAAACATCAATAACTCAGTCTCTACATTCTAAGTTTCTCTCAGCATTCTTGTCTTCCCGGGTTCCACAGTACTGACCCATTGAGATCTGCTCGCAGAATTCAATGTCTTTTCTAGCCCAAAGTTCAAAAGTCTTTCATATTCCTCTGAAAACCAGTGTCAAAAGTCTATCAACCACAGGAAGAGTCTCACTCCAGGTACCAATTTTCTGTATTAGTTGGTTTTTTTTTCTAGAAAGAAAAAAAGAAAGTTGTCATTTCTAGAAAGAAAAAAAAAGAAAGAAAAAAATCTGAACAACTTGAATTAGTTTAAGGAAGTATATTTCAGAAAATACTTTGATGTTACTATTCATCATCATGGCAGGGCTGTCCTGACCAGGGGAGCTTCAGACAGAACTCAGTCCATGGAGAAGGCAGAGAGAATGCTGGGGCTCAGCAGGCTTTCTCCTTCTTATCCAGTCCAGGTGGCACCATGAAGTAGGGTCACCCATAGTTAAGGTGGGACTTTTCACCACAATTAACCTAATCAAGATAATCACCCAGGCATGCCCAGAGGTTAACCCTATCTAGATTTGGCCCTCACCTGTGACTCTAAATCTTGTCAAGTTGACAATCAATATAAACCATCACAATAACACAGTGTCTACTGCTTTGTTACTTCATCCTGTCTTTTTTAAACAAGCCTCTGTTCCCTAATTCAAAGTCACATTTTTAAGTCTCGAGCACTATAGACCTAAAAGAAGGAGAAAACCAAATAAAAATTACCTCCACTAATAAGATACTCACTCTCTCTTTTAATTATTTCATTCAGGAAATATTTATGGAGTAAGTAGTACACGATATCAGAGGCATAAAAAATGTCTTAAATTTACTTGATGCGAGAAAGGACACTCAAGAGGGCATGGATGGGGCAATAGCACTACCCTGTAGCTCAGGGAAGGCTGTCTCAATAATTAAATTGATTTTGGAAGGAACTTTCAGTAACTGCTCATGTGTCTGAAGGAAGAATGGTGAACTAAGTAGGCAGGGATTTAGCCATGCCCAAAAGGAGGCAATGTGAAAATGAAGTCACAGAAATTAAAGAGCTACGTCTTGATGTCATGTTCTGCCCCATTACTAATGGAGTATTCCCTTCTGCATTTCATCTACTAATGACAACTCCCACAGGGAGATCACTGGGGTGATCTCAGTCACCTTGGACCCTGTGTCCCTGGTGTATGAACACAGGGTCCATGCCCTACTACGAAGCTTCCTTCTCAGAAGCACATATTTTGGTTTTTGATTATTTTAGCTTTGCACTTTGATGTTCAGTGACCTTGATTGTTGTCCACATTTCATAGGCCTTTTGAAGGCAGGAGGTTTCCTACATCTACAGTGTATTTATAAGCTCTCAAGGGCCCAGCACAGTGTTGGAAAAACCATAAATTCTCTAAAATAAACAAAAACCTTGTTGAATTGATTTTTTTTTTACTCGATTAGGAGTTTTTCACCTCCCTGTTTTTTTTTTTAAATAACCACACTGAAGTAACATATAAATATAAATCAACTCCAAACAGTACACATATTAAAAATCTGAAGGGTACTACCTGCTATTCTCTGAGCGCACACAAAAGCAGTGCTTTAACACTTATGTGAGTCTTTGGACATCTTATTTCTGACACCATCCTTATATTTAACACAGGGCAATTTCCCTTCTTAGTTTCCCAGGGCTGCTGTAATGTACAAGGTTTACGGAATCCATGAGCCATACCTACATTGTTGTAGGAGAGGTTTGCATTCAGTACTGGTTTGTTTCAGATACATAAAACCTCAGTATGCTAAAAATTACGATCGGCGTTGTCTAAAGAATGAGAGCTTTAATTTCCCATTAGTAACATGTGGAGGTTTATGTCTAATACTAAATTGTGCTGAAAATTTGCACTGGTAAAATATTGTCAACAGGTCTCAGCACCCAGAGGTTTAGAAGCCTCGCTGAAGCTTTGCCTCATCTCAAGCCTCATCAGGCAGAGTTGATAAATGACTTTTTATGTGTAAGAGGAGGACGCTGGAGGGTGATGCTGCGTTCAGACAATTGAAATGCAATGAATGTCACAAATCATCAAAGGCCAGTCCTATCGTCTGTTAGCATGGGGGTAGCAGAGGGAAAAATCTTGATATGCTGCTCTGAGCAGCAATCATTTACACAAAACCACTTCTTTTTATCTTATCTTTTTAAGGAAAAGGAAAAATCTTTTATTTTTTAAAACTATAAACTCAAATCTTCTGTTTTCACACAGTTATTTCCCACCTTCTTTATTGCAAAAAACAAACAAAACAAGACTTTGTTCTGACACAGAATAAAAGAAATATATTCTCTTCGTCGAAAATTACATCAATTCAAGAGCAGACAAGAGAATCGTCTAGCTAGCAAACAAAGTGGGCTGTTAAGAACGTAATATACTAGAGTGCATTTTGTTCTAGCTCCAGTTTATCACTTCCTGTGTGAATGGCCTCCCGCTTGAAGGGAAGAACTATTCCCAGGACTTTTGTCAATTTATAAACAAGGAGATATAGTCATAATTTTCAGTGTTAAATGAGGATGTTCGTTGTTTGCTTTATTAATTGCTTTGGTTTGAACTTGCATGTTAATTGTATGCTTTACTTTTTTCTTCTTTTCAAAAGTCAATGTTTTTAAAATGATTTTAATCATAGTAATTTACTACATCTTACAGTAGGCTTAGAATTGCATTCAATGCTAATTCTAGCATTCAGATTATGCCCAATCCACTTTAGTAAATTTTATGTTTACAAGGTTAACAACCTCACTTTCAGTATATTTGTACATATATTAATCCCATAAGGCTTTTTCATTTATTCAAACATTGTAAAAGACCTTTCTTCCCTTTCTTTCTAGCATTGTGCTATATATATATATATATATATATATATATATAGTGAAAAATATTTTTAAACTGTTATTATTTTACAGTGAAAGAAACAAGTAACATTCCTCCACAAGAATAGTTTGGTTTGTTCTTCTTTATTTATTTATATTTTAGCATTTCAGCATGTAAATTCTAGAATCTGAAAATCAGGCCTATTTAACCTAATTTAAGCTTTTGCTTTCTTAGCAGCTGTAAAATAAAAGCAGATAGGATACTTGAATTTGGATTTATAACAAAGACAGAAACCTTAGTGAAAATAAGGATGCTTACTTAAAGAGCTGAGTCTGTTCACTGTCTATTTCATCACTGCCTTAGAGCCAACATAGAGATTTAAAATAAAGGAAGTTGAAAACAAGAAAGAAAGGAAAGCAGAGGGAACTCACCAGAAAAAACTGAAAGAATGACAGGAGAAATAAGGAAAGGGTAATTTCTTAGAGGCTGTGTACAAAAGGCATTATATTAAGTATATCAACATTTATAAAACAATTGCAGTGGTCTTTGAATGAGATCCCCATAGACTTTTGCATTTTGAATTTCTGACCTCTTACTTGGGAGGTGGATCCTTGCAGGAGGAGGCCTGTTGTAGGCTGGGAGGTAAGGTACCGTAGCTCAGTTTCCACCCAGCCAGAGCTCAGCTCAGTCTTGTAACTTTCTGCTCGTTGTTATGGCAAGATGTGATGACCACCCTCTGTTCTACCATCTTTCTGTAATGGGTAAACTTTGGCACAGCTATATCTGGGTTTTACCGCTGCATTCCTCCGCCCCAGTTTGTGTCCTCTAATGCAAAAGAATTATACACAAGGACAGAAATATGTCTTATCACACATTTATTCTAGATTAATTAGTTAAGGGAAAGGGGAATTGAATAGAAAAGCCACCCAGTCACCACGTGGTCTGTGAGGTTCATAAAACATCATCAAAGTGCATAAAATCACCACAAAAGTGGAGAAAACAAAAAATAGCACACATGTTAAAGAGGAGTTTCCTTCCTCTGCCCCCCCTCCACCCCCTGATTCTGGTATCCAAATCTGAGAGTGGGAGAGGCAGCACTCACTGGCCTGGTCCTGAGCATCTCCCACCAGCAGTCCAGACAGAAGAAAAACCCCTTCCCAAGTTTAAGTCCTGACTTTAAAGATTTCCTTGCTGGGGGAGTGGCAAACTCTGGCCTGGGAGTGTCATGTGACATGAGGTCACCTGTCTGAGGCCCTGCCCTCTCTACCTGTGGGAGGGGTCTTCTTCAGAATCCCTCTCATTTCCCCATGCCATGATGAAGCTTCCCATCAAAATTTACCAAAATAAACATTTTCCTCCCATCAACTGCTTTTGTTCAGGTGTATTATCCCAGCAATAGGCAAGAAACTGTAACAACCAAAAATCTTAAATTAATTGACATTTATTTGCCTATTCAACAAAGATGGTATTTTTGTCTTCCACTCATTCAAAAATTTGTTAATTGATCATTAGTGAAGTTAAGTTTTTTTTAATATTTGTCAAATACTTTTACTGTCCTCTGGAACTCTGATATATTGATTTATATAACTCATCTCTTGGTATGGGACTTGAAGTAATATAAATATATTTTGTTGTTCCTCTAATCATAAGGAACTGGTTTAAGACTGGTTGTAAGCTAACAGGAGAAAATCCATGGAGTCCTGTCAACTAAAAAGGAAACTGTTATTTTTTTGTTAAGAGCATAACAGGCAGCTTTATGAATATGCAAACATTGCAAATACTATAAGGTGACCTCCTGTAGAAGATTTAATCCTTACGAGCATACTGTAACCTATTGAGAAAGTAGTGAGCGTCGCCTGGCAAGTGGGGCCATGAGTAGTAGGGGAGAGAGTCTAAGCCTGTGAATAATTAGACCAGCCTGACAACCCCTGGTTCCAACCACTGGTTCCTTCCCTCACTGAGCTGTTGACCAAAGCGACTCATGAGATTCCAACAACAAGACAGAATTCTGTCAAAGCTCTTGAGTGCCCTCCCCAGGCCTGAGGCAAAACCCTGTTACTGAAGAAACCACAGACTGCCATCGAACAGCATCGAGAAACCCTTCAACATCCAGAATGGTATCCAGCCCCCAGAAGGCAGCTAGTGTAGTGCTGGAAGGCACTGCACAGGCTGCCAGGGGAAAATGATCAACAACAGCTGGAGTAAACAGAGACCACTGACAGGAAACACAATCGGTGGTTATGAGTAGGCTGACCACACCTCCTAGTGGGAGTGAGCAGCGAACCAAGAAAGGAGCACTTGTGTAATTGAGGAGCCTGGGCCAGGCAGGGGGAGACAATCAACAGCTTTCAATTTGGCCAATTTCCACTTAGTGAGGGGGATCCCTTGTCTGGAACTTGGGATTCAGGGCAATAGGCACCAGATCCCGTACTCTTAGGCTCCCAAGACAAGATGCACTATGGGACCAACTGACAGGGATGCTACTAAAAATAGAATTCTGGTAATCCAAAATTGTGTATATTTTTTAACCTACACTGATCTCACTCTCCGATGGAGATTGTGTTTGTATCTTTCAGGATGCAGCGAGAGAGCTGGGGCTCGTCTAACCCTACCATCCGACCATAGGCCTATACCTGAGATTCTGGCAAGAGAGGGGCTACCACAGTCATACAACGGAGGATCCAAATGGAACTCCACAGAGAAAGACGAGATGAACAAGGGGCCCACAGCCACAGCCATTAAATCAACACAGGATTAGCCAGTGGAACAGAAACCAATGATTTTCAACACAAAGACCCCTAAGCTCACAACCTTAAAGCAAACTTACTACTCATCCACCACGACTCAGGGAACTCTGCGGAAGAGGGGGCGGAAAGATTGTGAGAGCCGTGGTGGGGGAGACTATCCAGAGGTAAGGACAGGAGAACCTGGCTGATTACTAGTCTATCCATGGTCCCCTGTCACAAGGACTGATCCAGACGACCCATGGAGGAGATTATCCAGCGGAGTTGGGAGGGGAATTGGGGATAACAACTCATTGTTTGCCCACTGAATGTTGTAACTCATTATGGACAATAAAAAATAAATAAATAAATAAATAAATACTCAGGAAATTGCTTCCCCTTTCTGTGTCTACATTGTTCCTTCCTTTGTGCTATATATTATTGGACATTAAATGGTCTTACATAAACCTAAGCTAGATAAAAAGGTGGTTTTGGACCCTTGAAATATGAGCACTTTCTAGAAGGTCAATTTAATCTATAATTGTGTTTCCTAGAATTTTAATCCTTATAGATTTATGAACCTAGTTTGCCCAGGAAAAATTAAAAAAAAAAACACTGTATGGTATGAAATTTGTATGGGAAGAAGTGAAATCAAAATACTTATACTTTGGAAGATAATTTAGGACACCAGGTATTTCCATAACTTGACAGGGTTGTTGTTTTTTATTTGCTCTCTTGCCTTGTAGGAAATGCCCAGAAGTAATTTATGGTAACATGGATTCCATCTGGCCACTTCTCTGAGTCCTAGATGAAGTCTGACTGCAGCTCTGTGGCCAAGGCTACAGCTTCTATTGGGATCACGTGTCTTGAGGTTGGACCTAGTTTTGATTTGTCTTTATGGATTCTGCTTAGTTCTGTCCCATTTCTTCCTGAAGCACTCCAACCATACAAGTAATTCTTAGCTTTGCATTCTGAGAGTTCCTCATGATGACCCTCTCTATTTTCAGGCTTACCACCAGAGGCCTGCATTCTATAAATATCATTTTCTTAAATCTTATAAATTCCAATATCCAAAAGAAATTTTACGTTCTGTAAAATTCTAGTGAGGAGGCTGCCATAACCTGAACAGAAGTTGCTATGCAAAATGATTCCTAGCAAAATTGAGTATATAGATGTGTGTGGTGGTTTGAATATATTGTGTCCCCCATAGACTCATTGTTTGAATACTTAATCTCCAGTTGACAGCACTGCTTTAATGGGAAGACTGTGCAACCTTTAGCAGGTGGAGTCTTTTTGGAAGAAGCGCCCCGATGATACTAGGGCATAAGGCGTTATAACCTGGAAATGCTTACAGTTTTGGCTTTCACTAATTCCTGCTGATGTGACAACATGACACCAGCTTCTTCCTCCTACCAAGCTTTCCCATGATGGGCTACCCTCTAAAACTGTAAGCTGATAATAAACCCTTTCTTTCCTAAGGCTGCTTGCCATCGGGTATTTTGTCCTGGCAAGGAGCAAATAACTGATACAATGTGCTAATGTGAATTAATTCGGTTTAATCTGTAGCAGCTTTTTTATTTAATCGGAGTAGATAAAATTGAATTAATGAGCCTGATGTCAGTGATAAAGGGGACACAAAATGTAGTGTATGGTGACAAAGTACTCTTTACATAGCAACCTGCCTACACCTTTAATCGAGCGATTACAGAAGAAAAACCTTTGGATATTCACAGATTTGCTGTGCTCGGCCATTATCATTTAAAGAATAAAGATGATGACATTGGTTATCTACTTCTGAATGTAAAAGACAATAGGTAGGTTCCAATCCCTAGCACAAGGTGCATGTAGTCCACATAAAAAGCACATTATCTCCTGTTTTCTCTTTTATTGGTTTAGATTTCTAGACTTTAATATATGAACACACTGTAATTTGATTATATTCTTATTTTATTACCCCCATCTATCCACTGGTAGTAGTCCATTCCTTTTGTTCTTCTCTACTGGCTATGTTAAAATGTTGATGGGGTCAAAAAGTGAAAGTCTTGTGGGGATACTGGCAGCCACAGAGAGGTCATGAATACATCAGTTTGTTCATGTCCATAGGACAGGACCCCAAAGAGCTCCATCATATTCTGTGAGTACTGTGTTATTTCCAACCCCCCCCCATCTTCTGCAGTGTTTTCTGAGCCTTGGAGGGTATAATAGAGATGTCTAAGTATGGTGTTCTCAACAGCCTCTTATTTTCAGCTTTGATGAGTTTTTTAAATATATTTTATTTATTCATTTTCAAGGAGAGAGAGAGAGAGAGAGAGAGAGAGAGAGAGAGAGAGAGAGAGAGAGAGAGAGAGAGAGAGAGAGCGCCAGGGCTATCACCTTGTGGGTCTGGCGTATGTGGGTCCTGGGGAATTGAACCCGGGGCCTTAGGCACTGGAGGCAAGTGCCTTAACCGCTGAGCCATCTCTCCAGCCCAGCTTTGATGAGTTTTGAGTCTCCTCAGTGTCTAAAATCATATCCATAAAAAATCTTCTCTGGCTAGTATTGAGAGATGTATTAATGGTCTTTCAACAACTTTCTCTGTAATATTCCTTGGGCTCTGGAGGGAATTATAGAGTTGAATTATGAAGTGCTAAACACTTTAGTCTCCCCAGTACTCACCACCATCTGTGAAAAGAAGCTTCTCTAGCCAAAAGTGAGAACAGCTTTAATCAAAGGGCATAAACATTTGCATTTATAAGATACTATTGGGCATAACACAACCATTAGCCAAGACACAGTGTTAGCTTCCCTCTGTGTTCTATGTCTCTCCAAGCCATAGGCTTTTGTCTTGTATTTTCCATACCAGGCATGAATTCTCTCCCATTGAGTGGGCCTCAAATCCAATCATAGAGCAGTTGCTTATCCCCATAATTTATGTACCATTATTTCACCCATGGGCATAGCCTACCTGGATGGTTTTTAATGTAGCTTGCAGGATTCACTGCTTGATAAGACCATTAATGACTTTTCTCTCCCATCAGCCAAAATAGCACTTTCCAGCACTCTTGTATCTTGTAGCAGTGATGTGACTTCCCGCTCAGTTCCAACTTGATTTCTCAGTATCCTGTAGAGTCTTCAGAAATAGGGTCTTACCATCTTGTTCTGGTGGGTAACAAAGAACACTGACAACAGCATGTGTTATTTTGGCAGTCTCATGACCCTTCCTGATCAACAACTCATGGGGTTTGGGGATCTATCCCTGACACTAGGATTTACCTGCAACAACCTAGAGCTTCAAGGTAAAGCTTTCTCTTCTCCTCCGGGGTACTCCTGTTCAAATTACCTAACTCCCCCCTCTCTCTTTCCCTTTCTTTGTGTCTCTCATAAATTATACTTTAAATTAATTAATCAAGAGATAGGTTTCTTTATGATTTATTCATAACAATTTTACTTTTGTGTGTCCCTCCCTTCTCCCTTGTCTCTCCTCCCTTCATTTCCCTGCTTTCTGTAGACTTTTCAAAAAAAAATTCTTTATCAGGTTGGTGAGATGGATCAGAAGTTAAGCTGCTTGTCTGAAGAGCCTAATGACTGGAGTTTGATTCCCCAGAACCCTCACAGAGCCAGATGCACAAAGTGACAAATGCACTTGGAGTTTGTTTACAGTGGCTAGAGGCCCTGGTGTGCTCAGTCTCTTTGTCTGTCTCGCTTCTATTTCTCTGTCTCTGCTTCCATATAAAATAAATAAAATTCTTAAAAAGATGTAAGTTGCCACAACTGAATAAAAAATATTTATCTATTGAACTTATAGCCATAGAGTGCTAAATAAAATTTGTACCAAAATAAAAACCAAACACAATAAACGCTGTGAGTATATGGATTTGTTTCAAGCTTCATAACGTCTTGCGCTAGATTAAGGCATTGACTGGAAAGGAGCTGTACCATAAAAATATTGGTGCTTTGTCAGAAAATCAAAAGTCAGAAATTTTGAACCCCTAAATAATTCTCAGAATACTTTGACATTAGAGGAGCTTTTGTCTCCTGTGCGAGAAAAAAAAATTCCTTTTCCTTAAAGAATTTGGGTATTTTTCAAGGATAACTTTGATTCTCCCTAGGTCCATTCCTGTCCTTGCTTCTATAACTCTTATTCAAGAATTACAAGACTCTTACATAATTGAATCATAGAGCTCACTTCTTAGGATTTTGTGTATATCATACCATCCCTTCTAGATAATTATTGTTTTGAAAGTAATCTTTGGCTTGTTATTTAGACATTGCACAACTGTTTTATCAGGAACTACATTAGCTAGTTGAATCATTACTGTGAGTTTAACAAAGAAAGTATTTATTTAAGCTTATAGTTCCAGGAGATATATTCCATCATGGCAAGGAAGGCATGGAAACAGAAGCAGAACTCTGGCTGATCACATTGTATCCACAGTCAGGAAGCAGAGGGCTAGAAGAAAGTGGGGCCCTACGTGAAAAACTCAAATCTCAAAGGCCAGTGATGGACTTTCTCCAGCAAGACACCACATCCTAAAGGTTCCACAACCTTGCAAACCAGCACCACCAGCCTGGGACCAGAGTATTCAAAGATATTATTAGCCTAAAAAAGGATATTTGACATTTAACCACAACAGGACTTTTCTTCTTTCTTTCTTTCTTTCTTTCTTTCTTTCTTTCTTTCTTTCTTTCTTTCTTTCTTTCTTTCTTTCTTTCTTTCTTTCTTTCTTTCTTTCTTTTTGTTGTTGTTAATGTGTGACTCAAGCTGCCAATAATACAGCCAGTGTTTATTGCTTCATCAAGTGTTACTTCTGGAAATGAATGAAAACACTCCATTATTACAGAGATGTGGAAAACAGGAGATTATGTCAATCCCCAAATTCCCGCTGTGCAATTCTTTGCTTTTACACGGACAGCACATATTCCTTCATAGAGAGTTTTCTATGAGAAGCTAATAAGGAAGAAAATAATTTGAGACTCAAATCTGCATGCATTCAGGCATCACCCAGAAATCAATATCAACAACATGATCATCAACCCATGTGTGTCCTGAAAAACAGTGGCCAAGGAAAACCTTATGTTTTATAGAAATCCAAATAGTGCATTTCTTTTCTCATTTTTTTCTAGGACATCTGACAGGGATGACAGATGTTGTTATATGCTGATACAAATGAAGAAAGTAATGGTTTTATTGGACAGCTGCTGTCATGGAAAGGAACATATCTGGAAATTGGACTGCAAGAAGAAATATGGCATGACTATTGGAAATATCTCTCAAAGTGGACAAAAAGAAGAGTGACGTACATATCAGCTCATTAAGAGAAGGTTAGGAGAGAAGGATCATATTCTGAAATACATGATGGTCAATTCTTTCAGTATCAGACTCTTCTTTTTCCAAACCAATCTTACTCATGCTGTTGAAATATATACCTTGAGATATTTTGTAGAATGTAGCAACCTAGTATTTATTAAAAGCAAGGCTATTTTTCAGTACTAGTAAAGGAAAGAGGAATAAATATGGTCAATGAGTCATAATAGCGTATTTTAAGAAACTACAGGAGAAAACTGACAAGTGAATCTGAAACATTTTGAAGTGTTGCTTGAAAGGACACAGGGCTCCCTTCATCTATTCATTTCCACAGCTTCCTCTGGCCTCTGCACATGTACATACACACACACACACACACACACACACACACACACACACACACACACACACACCACACACTTCTGGGAACACTACAATGTAGGAACCAAGAGCAGTAGACAAGAGCCCTGGCTGTTTGTGGCTAGGGTTGTAGCTCACTTGTAAGTATGCACTTAACATGTGCAATGTTTTGGGTTCATTGCATCAGTGGCAATGAGGGTAAGAGAGGGACCCATCCTCATGCTTACTTCCCTGCTGTGTGCTCTTTTGAAAACACCCTCAAAGAAGTTATAGCAAGAAAATGAAGTAAACTACTAGTCATGATGTAAGAGAAGCATTTAAGAATAAGAGATAAATTGTTGGAAAAGCAAATTCTTCTGTTTGTCCAAACTAAGTGTCAAAGCACGTTTTTTTTCCCCACAGATAAATGTCAATTACCAATGAAATATTTAAATTTTAAAATTGGCTTCTTGAACTGAATTTTTAACTTAAAATATTTAATACTTAGAAACTACATATTTTATAAAAAATTCACCTTTAAGGTTATTGAAACAGTACATTTTTCCACAGAACATCATGATGGCTAACTTGTACCCATAGGTTCTAATATAGACCTATTTCATGGGGTCTTTGTTAATATAAGTTCTGGAGAATGATTTTTTTGTGATTGGTACTAATTACATACACATATTTAAATTCATACTTAAAACTTTTCATTTATTTCTATGCCAGATGATTTGTTTGCTCTATTATGAACATATTTGTGGCAATCTCCAAGGTTATAAACACACACACACACACACACACACACACACACACACACACAAAGCAACATGGCTTTTATTGTTCAAAGCCCATCTGACCAGAGCCACAGCTGAAGACCTAATATATGAACATTAAAAACTGAGATTGATTCCTTAACATGAGAGCAGCACTCCCTGGGGTCATTGGCTTCTCCTTTGCTGATGAATTGATCATATGGAAGGACTTTCATTATGGAAGGGACTACAGGTTTTTCTCACTATAACAGATAGTCCTGAGTAAATCTCCTTTCCTTACCAGTAATGTTTCTGTTAAAACCACTGTCTGAGTACTTACAGAATGCTTCTTTCCTGCAGGGTTGCTTCTGAACAATCCCCATTTATCAGTGAATAAGATGTGGCAGCAGGTTCATGTTTATGAAATTCACTAATATTGGCATGTCCCTAAAATAGTTGATTTCTGTAGGTTTATACTGCTAGAAAGATAATGCCTTGAGCCAACTGAGAAAGGCCCTGTATGGGTATAAGCCATACTTTAAATTGGTAACTGCTAGGAAGCTGTTCCTTCTGTTTTGAGAGCCCACAGTCCTGATGCCTGGCTCAGCTCTGAACACTCATTCAAGACACTGAGGGATAATGGTGTAAACTATATACAAGTACAGAAATGAAGTCATTTAGTAAGAACTAGAGCATCATTCTCAGTCTGTATCTCCTTGTCCCATTGTAGTGTTCCAATTGATTCATTTTATTTTAGTGGCTTCAAGCAATGAAAACCTATGTAGATTAGTTTGTGTATAACCTTTGTACCAGCACCATGACCACTTGCTTCAAGAGCCCATTGGCCAAGGGAGAGGTGGCTGAGGAAAGAAGCCAACTGATATCTAAACAAAAGATCATGTGGAATATCAGACTAAATTCCCAATTCCTATGCTCTGTTCTCTCTATATCATGGAATCATATGACACTGACAGGAATGATTCCTCTCACTATTTCCTCCAGTGATGCATGATGGAAAATCTCTGTCTTTTCTTGACACCTATTACCTCTGAGGTTTCCTCAAGGAATCACTTTGGTTTCCTTAGGTCAGTGAGCAATTGGCAAAGATAAGGCTTAGCATACTGGATTGGATGATTAATCCACAAAGTGCAGTAGAATTTGAGCTACCAAAAACATGAGAGAGGGGAATATTTGGAATGGAGGAGACCCTCTGTGCAATCTTTTATCACTCTATGTCCAATCGACAAATGCTAATAACTAGCAATCTAATTCAGACATGGCTTTTATTGGCTTATTCCCTTCTATAATGATGTCTCAGTTCTCTAACCAGGCCTGGAATCTTTAACAATCAATATGCTTGCTGAAAGCAAACATAATAATGGAAGGGGAGATGGGGAAAGTTATGAATACCAGCCTTAATCGTGTAATCTGTTGAAAATATATGGATGAATAATATTGCTTCCTTATTTTAAAATTAATTTATTTGTCAATGTGAGTCAATTCTTTATTTCTAAGCTATCCTCCTCTGTTCTAACATAGCATATGTTATAGATCTATAGCTGAGCCACAATTTACCTCAGTATGTTATAAGATATCAGAAGAAATGTGTGTGACATAGCTTGGAGAAAAATGAGCAATCCCCAAATATTCTAAAAATGAGATGTGCTATTTGGTCTTTAGTTATGATGAAATATATGTGCTAAGCATAAGGAACTTAAAGATGAAAGGATATATTTTGGATCATGGCTTCAGAAAATTAAGTTCACTGTCAATTGTCCCCATAGTTATTGGCCTGGAGTCAGGAAGGATATCATGAGAAAATGGTTGTGTAGTGTAGTAGATGCTCAACTCATGATATCAGGAAAACAGAGAGGAAGAAAATCCATGGAGAAGAAATTTCCTTTAAAACAATTTCTCCAGTGACCTACTCTTTCGACCTGGACTCCAGTTCCTCCAAGACCTCACAGTTCTCAATTTATCAATGAATTAGCCAATCACAAATGTGATAACTATCAAGATCTAATCCCATCTCCATAGAATTATCAGATGGAGGCCAAAGCTTTAATATATGCCTTTTGGAGGGACACTTAATACTCAAATCATAAATTAAAATAAAAAGTTTAATTTTTCATTAGGAATAATATTTTGTTAATACAATGGATAGTTTCATCAAGTTTAGCAGATTAATAATTTTATTAAGGTCTATATTTGAAGATAAATATAGATAAGACAGGTTTTCCTAGTATCAATCAGACAAAGATAGGAGGAACTATCCACTCGATAGGAGTAGGGAAAAACTTCCTGAACAAACCTCTAGTAGCCCAGGAAGTACAACAAGCACTTAACCAATGGGATCTCATCAAGCTAAAATGTTTTTGTACAGACAGAAATACCATAATCAGAGCTAATAGGCCACCAATAGACCAGGAGATAATTTTCACCAGCTGTAGCAAAGATAAAGATCTATGACTGAGGTGGCCCCTCTCTTGCCAGAATCTCAGCTATCGGCCTACGGTTGGTTGGTAGGGTTAGATGAGCCCCAGCACTCTCGCTGCATCCTGAAAAATACAAACACAATTTCCATCGGAGAGTGAGATCAGTGTAGGTTAACAAATATACACAATTTTAGATTACCAGGATTCGATTTTTAGTAGCCTCCCTGTCAATTGGTCCCATAGTGCATCTTGTATTGGGAGCCTAAGAGTACGGGATCCGGTGCCTATCGCCCTGAATCACAAGTTCCAGACAAGGGGACCCCCTCACTAAGTGGAAAATTGGCCGAATTGAAAGCTGTTGATTGTCTCCCCCAGGCCCAGGCTCCTCCATTACACAAGTGCTCCTTTCTTGGTTCGCTGCTCACTCCTACTGGGAGGTGTGGTCAGCCTACTCATAACCACCAATTGTGTTTCCTGTCAGTGGTCTCTGTTTACTCCAGCTGTCATTGATCAGTTTCCCCTGGCAGCCTGTGCAGTGTCTTCCAGCTCTATACTAACTGCCTTCTGGGGGCTGGATACCATTCCTAGATGTTGAAGGGTTTCTCGATGCTGATCGATGCAGTCTGTGGTTTCTTCAGTAACAGGATTTTGCCTCAGGCCTGGGGAGAGCACTCAAGAGCTTTGACAGAATTCTGTCTTGTTGTTGGATTCTCCTGAGTCACTTTGGTCAATAGCTCAGTGAGGGAAGGAACCAGTGGTTGGAACCAGGGGTTGTCAGGCTGGTCTAATTAATCACAGGCTTAAACTCTGTCCCCTACTACTCATGGTCCCTCTTGCCAGGCGACACTCACTACTTTCTCAATAGGTTACAGTAGGCTCTTAAGGATTTTATGTTTTTGAACGTAATATGGTTTACCCTCATGTTTAAGCCATTCCCCTCCCCCCATCCCTTACCCCGCATTCATAATGTCACACTTCTTTCTTCTTGTCTGCATAAAGAAAACGGTTATTCTGGTTAAATACCACATATGAGGGAGAATATGCAACATTCTATTCTCTGCTCTTTTGAGTGATCACTTAGTAAGATCTGTTCAAAGTCAGACCATTTTTTTCTAAATTTCGATATTTCATTTTTCCTTTCAGCTGAGTAAAATTCCATCGTATAAATGTACCACAGTTTCTCTGTCCATTCCTCCATGGATGGGCATTTGGGCTGATTCCAATTCTTGGCTATTAAAAAAAGAGTGAGCTAGTTAGCAATGGCAAGAAAGATAGCAAAATCCAGGAATTTATTCTGAGGATTAGTCACAAAAACATGAGATTATAGAAGACACTCCACAACAAAAGTACACAGAATCTAACATTTACCAAAAGAAAAAGTGTGAAGAGTAAAAGGGTATTGCGATAGAGGGGCCATTGTAAGCTGAAGATAATTATAGCACTGTGGTGGTTTGAATGCAGAATGTGCCCTGGAGCCTCGTGTGTTTGTGATTAAGCCTTGTACTTAGTAGCAAGCTGTTGCAGCCTTTGGGAAGTGGA